>LGRX02027451.1:0-14407 GCA_001247695.2 Cymbomonas tetramitiformis | reverse complement strand
ATTCATGCCTTGTACCGGTGGGGGGGCGGGAATGGGGCATCCGATATGGGGTGTTTTAGCAGTCATATTGAGGTCCCTGATGGAACCCGCTCAATATAACCCCCTATAGGGGGGGGACAGCCGAGCGCACCCTGTATAATTCAAAGTTCAATATATAAATAATTGTCAATTTATATATTTGCACGGATATATTAATTATACCAGGTGCTACAACAATTATTAAAACATCCTAAATTTAATAAGTCCAGGGGGTGGACTCGGATCCAATAAAGAGATATGGATCGCCAAAACTGATTTTTTTTATTGATGACATCGATCGAACAAGGATATCGAAGCGCGATTGCGGTGATGACACGGGCCAAATCCGATAAAGGGGGGCTCGCTTAACTCCTAATAGGATCGTCAATAATTCCAGGGGGTGGACTCATTTTTTCCCGATCGATTTTGCCGTATCTCCCATAGGTCATTCGTGTATTGTCGAGCGCTTCATAAATACAACCTTCCTCAACCGCCAGGGAACCACCAGGAACCGCCAGGGTTCGCCTTGGGGCCTTTGGGCCGACGGACGAGGGTCGAGAGCATCATTTTGCCCCGCGTTGACCAAAAAAATGACCAAAATTGACCAAGCTTAATCCCCCCCTAAAATATATTTGGGGGGCAATCCATGGTTCCACACTTTATCAATGCCCCCCCCCCGAGGGGTTTGGGGGGGTTCTGCATGACTTGCGTCATTTAGAGGGGTGTAGGGGTCGCGAGGATTTAATGGAATGTGTGAATTTTAGGTAATTTGCCAAGCGAAAAGTGCCACCCAACTTCCACATGGAGGGCACCCAAAGGTTATATTTTCCACCTATGGGACCCCCCAAAGGGCTGGGGGGGGTTGGATTCATGCCTTGTACCGGTGGGGGGGCGGGAATGGGGCATCCGATATGGGGTGTTTTAGCAGTCATATTGAGGTCCCTGATGGAACCCGCTCAATATAACCCCCTATATGGGGGGGACAGCCGAGCGCACCCTGTATAATTCAAAGTTCAATATATAAATAATTGTCAATTTATATATTTGCACGGATATATTAATTATACCCGGTGCTACAACAATTATAAAAACCAAGGTTAGGGATCGGTTGGTCCGATATTCTGATAAATCGATTTATCGGAATATCACAATCGATCGATTACCGAGCGAAAAAATCAGAATCGATCGATTACGAAGGGGGGGGATCGGAATCGATCGATCGTGTGCCTGGAAAAATCAGAATCGATCGATGACCAATAAAAAAATCAGTATTGATCAATTTTGAAATTGAAATTCAATAATCGATATGGATTTCGATTATGGATAATGGAAAACGCTATTTACAAAACTACCCAACCTAGGGTACTCCTAGGATCCCATTGCTTGGCTGATCGACGCTGTCGGGTATAATGGTGTCCCCGGATCGATGAAGCACCTTCAATTGCCGATCGGCTAAGGACAACTCGCTCGTGGCCGTCATGATGACCAAGGCTTTGTGCACAATTCGTTTCGAAACGTTGCGTGGCCATTCGTGACCAGCATTTCGTTTCAGAATTGCCATTCCAATCGAATTCCAGTCACACGACAAACTCTTGCCATATGTCTACTTGCGAATTCTGCGTGAACGATGGGAAAGCGCGAACGAGGCACGACGAAAATGAAGAGTCGCTTTGGAGTGACCCTAGTCGCCCATGGCTATGGCCAGGGCGTCGTCAAACGAAAGCAACCGTCGCTTTCCTGCTTAGTAAGGATTGTAAATAGGATTTTGATATTATTCAAAATAGACTTGTACCATCACAAGTCTGTGAATTTGTAGGGGGAAATACTTGTAATACTTGCTTTTAGGGCATTATTTATGCTCGTGGAGGATCATATAATTTAGATATCGATTACATCGGTATATCGATATATCGATATATCGAAACTTTGCTATCAAAATCGGAATCGATCGATTACGAGTAAAAGAAATCGGAATCGATCGATTACGAGGGAGAAGACTCAGAATCGGTCGATTATGAGTCTAAAACAATCAATATCGATCGATCGGACTCAAAGAAAACATCAGAATCGATCGATTAGTAATATGAAATAATCGAAATCGATCGATAAGCCTCGCTCCAACCGATCCCTAACCTTGATAAAAACATCCTAAATTTAATAAGTCCAGGGGGTGGACTCGGATCCAATAAAGAGATATGGATCGCCAAAACTGATTTTTTTTATTGATGACATCGATCGAACAAGGATATCGAAGCGCGATTGCGGGGATGACACGGGCCAAATCCGATAAAGGGGGGCTCGCTTAACTCCTAATAGGATCGTCAATAATTCCAGGGGGTGGACTCATTTTTTCCCGATCGATTTTGCCGTATCTCCCATAGGTCATTCGTGTATTGTCGAGCGCTTCATAAATACAACCTTCCTCAACCGCCAGGGAACCACCAGGAACCGCCAGGGTTCGCCTTGGGGCCTTTGGGCCGACGGACGAGGGTCGAGGGGATCATTTTGCCCCGCGTTGACCAAAAAAATGACCATAATTGACCAAGCCCAATCCCCCCCTAAAATAGATTTGGGGTGCAATCCATGGTTCCACACTTTATCAATGCCCCCCCCCGAGGGGTTTGGGGGGGTTCTGCATGACTTGCGTCATTTAGAGGGGTGTAGGGGTCGCGAGGATTTAATGGAATGTGTGAATTTTAGGTAATTTGCCAAGCGAAAAGTGCCACCCAACTTCCACATGGAGGGCACCCAAAGGTTATATTTTCCACCTATGGGACCCCCCAAAGGGCTGGGGGGGGGTTGGATTCATGCCTTGTACCGGTGGGGGGGCGGGAATGGGGCATCCGATATGGGGTGTTTTAGCAGTCATATTGAGGTCCCTGATGGAACCCGCTCAATATAACCCCCTATATGGGGGGACAGCCGAGCGCACCCTGTATAATTCAAAGTTCAATATATAAATAATTGTCAATTTATATATTTGCACGGATATATTAATTATACCAGGTGCTACAACAATTATAAAAACATCCTAAATTTAATAAGTCCAGGGGGTGGACTCGGATCCAATAAAGAGATATACGTTGTATATATATATACAACGTATATATATACAAGTATATATATAGAGCCAAAAACGGCCAAAATAGGTAAAATCCGTTTGCGATAAATTTGAAAATTGAAAATCAGACCCTATTTTATTTGATAATATGATTTTATACCTATTGAGGTATGAGAAAATCATAATGACACATGTCATATCTCGTGTAAAACCCTAGATAATAGGTGTGGAATATGTGGGGGTATACATATTGGCTGTAACACTAAATCGGTCAAAATGTTCTACGTGTAATCTTTTGAAAATTTGGGATTGATTTTTTTTGCTAAAACGAATATTTATGCTATCAATAAACAATCCCTGATTTACACAACACGTGTAACACCCTAAAAAGTGTGTCAAGGGTGTAACATACCTTCTGAACACTACGTAACATTCAGTTTGGCATTAAATGCAGTTTTGCTTAAAAACGTTTGCAAAATATTTATACTGCTTTACTTTTACCTATTTTAGGGTTACTGATACCATGTAACACCCTAATCACATTATTGGGAATATGGGCCACTGTAACCTTACATGCCCTAAAATGCCACTAAATATTGGATATACTTCATGTTTGGCATAAATATATCATGCTGTAATCAGCACAGACATGATAATATTTCGGGCAACAACCCAAGAACTGTCGGGCAACAACCCAAGAACTGTTGGGCAACAACCCTAAAACTGTATGAGCTGCTTCCTATAAGGACTGCAAGCCATAAGCTATAAGCTATAAGGTATATAAACAACTGACTGCCTATGTGTTCACACTTCCTCAAGGGGGGAAGAAGGTGGATAGGATTCACACATATCCATTTCATATTCCGATCTGGTGATTTCTGATGGATTGCTTTTGATAAAATCACTGCATCCACAAATAACGTTGAAATCTGTACAACGTTAAATCCACCATCACTAATAAAGTGTAAACTCGGATGGGAAACTATATCCCAATGACTATAAGTTGACTCTTGCTCAGCATTTACATTCTCGAGTAAGTTTGGAATGCTGAACTATATACATAACATATAACCTGATACCATGCTTAATTGCATTTCCTGGATCAGAAGATGATAGTTATATAATGTATATATATATATATATCCCACCTGATACACTTTGGCACTATAGCCGTACATAAGAGTGGGAAGGACAAGTGCATCGCTGTAAGACTGGTTGATATAGTCCCAGTGCTGAAGGCAGAATTTGGCACCCGAATAACAGCTGATAACTGTTGGTGACCACCATGCAAGACCTTCCAAGCGTAACTCCTTTGATCCTGAGATGCAAGTGAATTGTTCATAATATGTTGACATCACATAAAAGCATTCTGATAAAAACCCTATATATTCATATGAGCTGTCATCACTACAATGACATGGGTTTTTGAATCGTCGAAATAAGTATAACTCCGATGAATTCATTAGTACAGAATAAGCTGTTGAGATTATTCCTCCGGCTGGATTGCAATCATTCACAATCCCTGTACATTCCGGTGACAAAATATTGCACTGGACTGATCACCACATTGGTATAATCTGTGATATATAAGTCACCAGAGAAAGCATTGCAATCAGCACAATGCTGTCTAGACTCACAAAGATGAGTAACATATATTCTCAGATGTAATAATAAATAGAGGCACAATGTGACCTACGCTAAAATCGCGTATGCTCGGGCACTGTATTGTGACCTGCGCTAAGATCGTGTATGCATGGACACAACATGACTCGTGCCAATGACGTGGGCATATTTTATGCCACGACATCACATCTGAAATCAATAAATCACTCAGAGAGAAGGTGTTGACATCAGTATAGCACCATTATACATATAGTCATGAGGATTTTAAAGAAGACATAGTCTCTCCGATATTGACAAACATGGTACATATATATATATATATCCATGCTCTCTGATCATATATTGATATCCCACAGCATACGATGATGGTAATAGCAAGCCACTTCGCCGCTGGAGGGTAGTGTTGTATATATACAGCACATGCTTGGGCACTATATGACCCACGCTGATGACGTGGATTCGGGCTGCATCCCAATAACTGCAATGCACCTTCGGTGCAATGGGCTGCAACCCGAGAACTGCTATCCAGCTTCATAGAAAGCTTCCACGTCATCACATAGAGGTCGGACCTCTGTTGTATTTGAACGGCGCTTGACAACCGCCTAGCAATACACTTCCTTGAGGGGGGAAGATGATAAGCTAGAAATACAACTAAAAACCAAATAAATAATAAAGACAAATAATAAAACAAGTAAGTTGCATCATTGTTTTTGTTTTGGTAAGCCTGACTGTATACAATCAAACCATTCAGAACTCCATGAAGTTGACACATACATCAGCCATGACATACATATGAGCTTGATTTTGAAGACCTAGACATTGTATACATCTGGTCTAGCATGTATCCAGACTAGAATTGTATATTGACACGGTGCAAGCACTATAGCCTCTGCCACCGATGATCATTGAAAAGGGCAACCATTCTTGATATTTCATACATATCATCTGATTGGATCATTAAAGGTGTCAAGATTACTCAATGCAATATGCAGGCCACGGCCTGAGTACAACACCTAGAAGGTCAAAGCCACTGAGCTGACCAATGCAGCATAAATGTTAGCTGCCTTGAAGGCTATACAATAAGCCTATTGCCCTTATGTCTTGATATGTATCCGTGTATTGGCATCTCTTTGAGGTAATTATGCCTACTGAATGAGCCATACCAACCATCTTGTCTTCATTGATCATTACATATCTGATCATATCGCCATTGAGCAATGCCTATTCTGTGAGATTATATATCACGAGGCATTTCATTAGTGCACATTAAACAATTGTAGTGCAACAAAGATCATCAGCTCTTCATCATACCAAAAGGTTGAGTTGTTGTCAATTGATTTTTCAGACACCATTTCTCAGAGGTCTATTCATCATGAAAGACAGAGTCTGTGCAATCATGGCTATTCAGCCTCCGACATAGCTGACATAGCTATTTAGCTTATGACCCAACCGTTGTTAAGCAGCCTCCACGCTATATGGCTGAAAAATGGCAAGCAATCTCTTCGGTCATTCTTGGGCATAGAGCAATCAAGCACAGCCAATCCAGGATGTTTATCCCGAAATTCTCCAAGAGTTATTCATGTTTTTCATGTGTCATATGAAAACAGCTAATATACCGCCCTATGATGGGAGTCATCTCCTTCAGCGAGGGGAAGTGGTTATGCTGTAAAGTTGACCAATCTGATCATCATAAAAGTGACAGATTTGAGAAAATCGATTGAAACTTGTATTGAAAATGACTATTCCTTACAATAAGGTATTGCACCTAAGGGAATAAGGGTTTCATCGTCTGAAATATGAAAAGACTTTTACATTGACTCTAGTTCCTGAATCCAGAATCGCATAGAAAAAATGTTCTATCCTGTGCATATAGAAAGCACATTAGATTCAGATTCTGAGCATACAAATGGATTTGAATGCACTCGGGTTTGTACTAAGTTTCAATTGTCCAAAGTTTTATTCTGACATCACTATTTATTTGTGGAATAGCATATAATGGTATAAACCATCCACATATAGATTGACACCATATTTGTAATTTCATAACATTTTGGCACATAAGACAAGCATGCTTCATTGAGGAATAAAGACTCTTTGAAAGCTCATTCGGGAATGTTTAGAAATTTGTTGCCTCTACCATTAGGCCACGAAGTCTTGGGAAAAGCCATGGCGGAACTCGAACCCACAATCTGCAGCTGGTTTCCAAGCGCAGTTCATCCTCATTCTGGAAAGTGACAGAAATTTTATAGTCATAAAACAAGTCACAATTCTATCGGATTGAAATGACACATTCATCATTCATATTTCTTTATCATAACAAGTCTCTGAATAGTGTTTGCCCAAAAATAAAATGGGCACCATTGAGATAAGTGATCATGTGCTGAAAAATATACACATATCACTAGGCAATGCCATGTTCTATTCATAATGAAATGACATGTCAGCCATCCATCAACTACGAAAATACAACTCGTAGTAAGTTGTTGTCATTACGGACACTTCTTGATTGACTTTCCATTATAGCTACTATCCGGGCCACTAGTCCTTCCCCAAGGACTAGGCGGAAATGCACATTACGGCCGGATTATTGGTCCTTAGACCCAACACCATGCTTCAAAAAATCCTTTGGGACACAACTTAAGTGCCTATCTTTGTGGGAAGTTGAATTTCAAAGTTTGGGTACCCGTAATCTAGCCGCGGTTTAGGGCTATGCCATGCTCTAAATTTGATTCATTCGGCTAGTCCTTGGGGAAGGACTAGTGGCGGTATGGCCCCTAATGGCCCCTTAGATGGATAGGGGGTGGTGTACCACCACCTACACATCAAATTTATGACTCAATGTAAGGGTTCATAACCGTAAATGGCTTATACCGACGATATATTATGCTCTCAACGCATGGTAAACACCACCACTAAGACGAAAATGCTGAATTATGATATTTTTCGACCCAAAATTCGAGCAAAATATTCAATAACACGCACCCTAATGGTTGGAAAATTCCCAAAAAAAATACCGAGGTATAGTTTGAAGTCATATTTATGCATCACTATGCTCACTATTGGTAATATGTCTCATAGACCACATGATATGGGCCATGCAAAGCTGCAATTTGGGCAATGTGGCCCCATACTTAAGCAGTTCCAGCTGATATAAATATGACAAGTACCACCGAGCAGTAGCCATATATCGACCAATGGCATAATCCCAACTCACCGCCACGCCCACCTATCATTGGATAGGCTATACTTGTGCAATATTACCACTTGCGGCACCTATCTGGGACCTAGAGATCTCCCCCAAAAATCACGAAAATCGGGTACTGAAATCAGCTTGGCGATTTGAATGGATTTCATGGAAATAGTAGGGTGCATGCCACATGGGCGTCCACCGACAACAACATGCGCCATCCCGTGGCCAATGGGGCATTAAGGGACTTAGTTTAGGTCACATTGATGACACAAACCGAGCGATAGGGTCACTGGCATTGGCTAGGTCGTCCCAAAAAAATCGACGGCGCTAGTCCTTCCCCAAGGACTAGTTTTCAATTTAGTCCTTGGGGAAGGACTGTCGGATAGTAGCCAATTAGCTTCGATACCAAAGTTAACTTCGGTACTGATTTCTTTGTTCATCATGACAATCATTATCCAGAACAGAACCATTGTCTAAGTTGGGTACACTATAGTGACCCTGAACTGACACAGTATGTGGGCTGCAACCCAACGACTGCCTTTGACATCATCTGGCATTTGCCACATTCAAAAACGTCAGGCATATTGCCAATATGACGTAGAGAGAATCAATGTTCAGATTGACATTGTTACCTCTAAAGCATTCGATGAGTAATCTCAGTCTGATTCTCTATCAAACCATTTTTCACATAACATAATGATTGAATAACATCCTCCATCACCATCTGATTGGTTTGATACATCTCTTTTTGCGAGGGGGAGGAAGAGTATAGATTCATTCATTTTCATACAGCTGCCACAAATTGATTTACATCATTGTGATTTTGCTTGGAAGATTAAAAATCTTATCAAAAGTTCCAGCATCTGTGTATAGCAGCCATAAAGTTGACGACACGGTACATCATGCCGATTGAAACATCAAATGAAGTCTTATTTGACTTATTGACACATAAAGTTCATTACGAAGAAATCATAGATGCATATTTCTCCGGCTCTATCATATTATATGAAGGGCACTGACACTGGAGAACGATGGTTTTTCAAATGTGAATAAGCTATATTATAAGCTTACGACCATCACTTTGACGTCAACAGCCTGAGATGCTGATTGCCGAAATTCAAGAGTTGAAGGATTCGATGAATCAACCTTGATACATGTGTTTTGATTGATGAATTGTTGATCCATGGTTTCTCCCCAAATCTAGAGAAGCTGGCACACAAGTTGTTGCCAATGTCTTAAGGAAAGCATCTGAGCAAAGGATTGCCAGTTGTGCCATCAGGCATCGAATTCCATAACAGCAAAGCCGAGTGAGTAAATCCGCCACTCTAGCTATTTGCCCGTCATTCCTTCCAGGTTCATGACAAGAGACAATTCATCAAAGTCATACACCAATGCATAAGTCACATGCATGGTTGCACAGTTTGTATCCGAATGCCATTCCATCAAGGTTAAGCATCTTGACAGTAACTCTGGCCAACCAAAAGCCTTCCTGTCTTCGGATATCTTGAGCATTCTCATTTCCAGCTCCATTATGGACTAGGAAGCATCATGACTGTGCCTCGCCAGGACGCTAATCCTCAAAGCCGCACACTTGAGGCGAGCCTTATGAGACAGTGACCTTTGGCTTGTGGGGCGGCGTCAACCCCTTATCAAATCCTGAACACTTGTTAACACCTGGATAAATTTATCATGATGCAACTTAAGTGGGATTATAAGTTCCACATAATCATATTGTCTACGTATGCTGAAGGCATAACTGCCGCATATGGTTACAATAGGTCGCAGCTTCTATAACATTGTGGCTTCTGAGTCAAAAGCTGATAGCCGATGACTTTTGCCAATAATTGCCGACCAAATAATAATCAGGCCGTGGAAACATGTACCCAAGAGGTTTTCGTCCATCGGTCACATATATATCAGGGCTGCATCCCAAGAACTGCAGGGCTGCATCCCAAGAACTGCAGGGCTGCATCCCAAAGACTGCGATGCACCTTCGGTGCAATGGGCTGCAACCCGAGAACTGCAGGGTTATATCCCTAACATTTTTTACCCTGCATCAAATTGATATGACAGGAGCAGGAATTGATCCTTCCTTGCTAAGGTGTAGTGAGCCTTGTATAAATCATACCCTTACACAGATACGCATATGCGGGTACCAATATCTGTGAAAAACTGCTAATGCTACCTTTGCCAAGACCGTGGTTTGTCATCGGATTCTGTGGCCAGTCATCCGAAGCTACCGGAGATATCGACTGAGGTAGACGGAGTTGTGATCCTAAGTTGTGCTTGACAAACATAACTAAATAAATTTCACATTAGTACGTGGCGAATCCATTCTCACTCATCGCGATAGATGTTCGTCAAAGCGTGCGTACTGGACCATATCAAGAGTGAGCAGACCGGGTAAGGATTATAAGTCCAATCCCGTTAAGCAGGGCCACTCTGTTTGCAATAAAACACGCCCCCGGTGAAATAACTCCGGAAACAAACACGGGCTCCCCGTTGCCGCCTATGATCCTCCAAAGTAGCTTAAGGAGGGGAGGAAGGGTTGGGTGCACTATATCAGGCCGAGAATCGTTCGATTATAAATCGTTAAATCGTGGGATCATCGTTCGCAAAGCGACGACGGCTAGCGCAAATAATCCGTAACGTACACTTCGGATGCTTTGAATCGTCACTCTGACGCACGATACGTGTGGATCAATCAGTAATCCAGCGCCAATCTGTATCACGAAACGCAAATACGCAATTCATTGAACCTTGAAACGTCACTCTGAAATACGATACGAACTTCAAAGGGGGCTACATCCTAAGAACTGTAAGGTGAGGGACTAAAGTGGACTCAGTTCCCCCCAATAACCTAAAAACACCACGAGGGACGCCTCAAATCGGTGTAAGAAGACTGGTACCAGCAAGAAGCGACAACAACAAAGACATCATAGACATATATAAAGGTATGCCCGTTGTGAGGTCACAACTCTTTCAAGAGGGGAGATCTGTCAGGGTCATGACCGATGACATATGTGTCATACATGTCATACGTGTCATACGTGTCATACATGTCAGACATGTCATACCATGTCATGTCATGTCATGTCGAGTCATGTCATATATTATAATGACAGTCGTCAGTACGGTCGACTATGACTGTACATGTCGCCAGATGATAAAGTCACATCATCTGTCATTATTCAAGGAAAGACTTGAGTGACACCTGTCATCGAGAGTTCGTACGTCGAACTCGAAGATGGCAAAAGCAAGATACATCTTGAAGAAACAAACAAGAACCATCTTTGCTTTAAGTATGTGCGGAACACGCATACGCAGTATTATGGAGCGAACATATATATTCGTTCTGACGATACTGGTCGTTCAACCAACGTCTCGGGTTCACAACCCAATGGCGGTACCATCTATGATGATGGGAGACGTATGGTATAGATGAGGAAGCGTTGTGCTTCAGCAGTATCGTCACACAGAAGTGCTGCACTCATCCCGCTATTATCTTACGCTTGTGTTGCCGTTCTACAACGCAGCGTATACCTGTATTTTATATCATATACTGAGGGCTCGCATATCAGCCCGTATCAATTCAGATGGTTTCAGATGTTTAAGATGACGAGCCTTAATTATCAGACAAAATCAGACGACGCGTCTTAACTATCCGACAAAATCAGACGACGGGGAGAATTATTAGGGTTTATCAATCAGGACATCGCATGTAACCATAAATACGGTCCGTAACTATTTATCTTTTTTTTTTTTTTTTTTTAATTTCGGATATTCGGAAGGCCTAAACCCTA
This sequence comes from Cymbomonas tetramitiformis, assembly GCA_001247695.2. Taxonomy (NCBI): domain Eukaryota; kingdom Viridiplantae; phylum Chlorophyta; class Pyramimonadophyceae; order Pyramimonadales; family Pyramimonadaceae; genus Cymbomonas; species Cymbomonas tetramitiformis. The sequence continues at coordinate 2,712 of LGRX02027451.1, read as the reverse complement.
AAATCCTGAACACAAATACCCTAAAACCCTAAACATGGGAACCCTAAAACCCTACATCGCGAAACCCTAAAAACCAAAACGCATCAAACCCTAAAACCCTAAGCCGTGAAACCCTTAAACCCTAAATGTCATGCAAACCATAAAACCCTGATATATAACCGATATATACATAACCGATGAAGGCCCTTTTTTTTTCATTTCATTTTATAATATCTTTATTATTATGTAATATATGTTTTCATGATGAACTTTTGAGATTTTGACTCAAAAACCCCCTAAATAAATTATCGATGGATGTGTAAAGCCTAATGGTATCATTTGGTGCCACGTGCTAATGCGTACATTGCCCAAAACGCCTTCGGGGAGTTTTATTTTTGCCCAAAACACCCCCTGCACAAGCCCGTATGAATATTCATGGGAACACTGACTTTCACCCCCCATAAGGGGAGAGGTCTGTGGTGCCCTGTGTCACCCCTCGCCTGCTCGGATGTCACTTGCAGTGCCTGCTCTTTGCTCCGCTCGTGTGTCACGGTCTGTCCGCCAGCTTAAACTACCCGATTATCTTACAGTTTAATCCGACTTCAGACAACCGAGAACCCTATCTCACTGTGCTTTTGACATTCTTCTGGCAGTACATATATTGCTATATATCTACTTTCTTATAAGGATATAGCCCACCCACGTTCAGTGGTGGTGTTTTCGTCAGTCTTCCGTCCGCTTCGCGCCCTGTGATTCTATACTAGCCGACAATTCCGACATATACTAGCCGACATTTACTAGCCGACACTTACTAGCCGACACTTCTGACAACGACCGGCTTGTTTTCACATCGGTCGCTTCCGTCATTTTTTAACCGACAATCCGACATTTTCCAAATTTGTCGCAAACGCGTGTATATGATGGTACGAACATTCTCGGAATCGAGCAACCTTAACACTCGCGGCTGGTCATAAGTTCGTCATTAACATTCACTGGTGCCGGTAACTGTTCAAGCAATTCTCAACACAGCACAAGATCGTAGAGCTACAAAATTTTTAAAATTCTGATTCTCTGAGATCGAACGCTAAGCTCTTTCATGCAAGCCCAGATTTCCAACATGAAAAAGTATGAAAACAGCAGTAAAACATATCCGTCAAAATTGATATAATAACCACAAAATACGAATTATTGTGTACAAAAGCTGTGAGCAGAACTGTCTTAGCACTCTAGCACTGGCACGCGAACAGCCACCTAGTACTTGCGAAGCAAAACAATAATGAGTCCACTAGCCTGACCTCCGGTCAGAGCTTACTTATATCTCCATGCTCTGTCACATTTCCCAAAACTGTAACGGGTTCTAGCCCTTAAATCTTCATCTGGCCAATGGAAAGTCATTATTCCATGCCAGCTCTAACAATGTTACCGTTTACCACATTCGGATTGACACGTCAGCGGCAAAGGAGTCACTGCCATCTTCATCTTATCATTCCCTGGTCATTCGATAGTGACCATATCTTTTCTGGCAGGTCTGCATCTCTCAGATGGTCATCTTAGCAAAGCCTGTCATGCTGTCACCACTGTCATGCGTGTCACCAGCTGAACAAACCCGGCGCGGTACCATGAGAAGCCGGCGTTTGTTACAGCTGTCGCAAACGCGTGTATATGATGGTACGAACATTCTCGGAATCGAGCAACCTTAACACTCGCGGCTGGTCACAAGTTCGTCATTAACATTCACTGGTGCCGGTAACTGTTCAAGCAATTCTCAACACAGCACAAGATCGTAGAGCTGCAAAATTTTTAAAATTCTGATATTCTGAGATCGAACGCTAAGCTCTTTCATGCAAGCCCAGATTTCCAACATCCCCCATCTGTAGCTGCTGCGTGCAGTAGCACAGACTCAAATATGGGCTTGTTCAGCATACTGGGTCGTATCACCATCTGCCATGAACTTACCCAAACTGAAAGTGAACATACCAATGCCTTCACCTTTTCCACCCTGTAACATCCTGGCTCTGACCAGCGGATTCTTGAACACCAAGACCCACATACACCTGCGGCCAATAGGTCCATGTTCCAGATGCCCAATCACATGCAAGCGTCCCGTCTGACTCAATCGTCTGAAGTACGCAGCCCTGCTCTCGGTCATGTCTGTCAATCAAGTAGTAAGATGGAACGTGGACACATGCCACCACACGACTGGCCATCACTGCCAATGGAAACGCGATATCCAGCGCTGCAAACCAAGGTGAAGTCACCACTGCGTCACAGACACCATACTTCTCCTTCCACATGCGATAGTTACCTGGCTGAAGTGCGTCATGCGCCTCAGACCAACCCAACTGAGAGTTCCAGTCATTATTCATAAATCTCAACTGCGGCCATTGCTCCACCATCACCTCACTGATGACCCCAGTACCTGCCCATGGGTCCCACACGCCATCGACGGACTTCCGGTCCACCTCTGTCGCCAAACGCCTCACCTCGGAGGGCGGCACTGTGATGACCAGCTCAAGCCCCCACTGCAGTGCGCTAGCTTCTCTCACCTGAGCCTTGGTCATGTGTCTCAATTCTCCTCGCTTTTCAACTTCTTCTTCAGCGTTCAGCCAAAGCAGGCACAAGAGGTGCATCCCTCAGCTGCCTTGCCATTGCCTTCTGTTCCCGATATTTCTTGCTCAGCACCGTGCGATGCCCCTCATTCCAATGCCCTGGCATGAAGGTCTGCACAGCCTC
>LGRX02027450.1:0-16288 GCA_001247695.2 Cymbomonas tetramitiformis | reverse complement strand
AGAGAGTCGGCGTTGTCGGTATAGGCTCTCAAGCGGCATGCCCCGAGATGGAATTCCCAGTACACCCGCCCCCTCGGGGTAGGGTCCTCGTGATGGTTGCAGAGCTGGGCCCGCATGTGGCTTGGGGTGCGCAGGACGCCGAGAGGGACGGCGGCAAATTGAAGATCGGCCCGCCCTGGGACTTCAATCTCGCGGTGAGCCCGCCAGGCCATGCCATCCCGTCGCGACCCTTAGGCGCCAGCGTGAGACTGATAGAGCACCCTTGCCCCGGGTGCCGCTTGCACGAGGCGGCGCTCAGCGATCAATCTTGTGATGGCAATTGTAGCATCGATGGGGTGGCAGGCTCCCGGAGTCGCGCGGCGCAGTCACATGCGGGCGAAGGAGTGACAGGGGGGGTGCTGGGACCGGCTGCGAGGTGTTCAGTTTGGGAACTGCGTGCACAAGAGCACGCACGTGCCGCGCCGGTGGCGCTTTCTATACACAACCATGGTGAACAGCGGCGGCATCCGGTGGTACTCGCGCATGATGATGGACTCGGAGTTCAGCGGCGCCGTGGCGGCGCGCTGGAAGGAGCTCCGCGCCGCGCACCTGTCGGACGAGGCGGCGCAGGCGCTGCTGTGCTCCTCCGCGCAGGCCATCGAGGAGCCCGCCCAGCGCAACTACGCCACGTGGCAGGTCCTCGGCAAGTGGGTGTGGGGCTGCGACTACATCGTGGACCCGCCGCGCACCACCTACATGGAGGAGGTGGACGCCTTCATGTACTTCCTTCTGCAGGTGCCCCTCCGCTGCCGCGCCCAGCCACTCTCGCCCTCGACCCTCAACCCCGGGAAACACGTGCACCGGGGGCCTTGTGACCGCTACAGGCCCTTATGACCACTGCAGGCCCTTATGACCGTCGGCAGCTCCCAGACTGCCGCCGGCAGCCCTGTGACCACCGCGTGCCCCAGACCACCGCACGCCCTTGTGACCCACGCACGCCCTTGTGACCGCTGTGCCCTTGTGACCGCCGCACGCCTTGTGACCGCTGCACGCCCTTGTGACCGCTGCACGCTCCTTGTGACCGCCGCAGCCCTTGTGACCGCTTCTCGCAGCCCTTGCGACCGTCGACGCCCTTGTGACCGCCGCAGCCCTTGTGACCGTCGCACGCCCTGTGACCACCGCACGCTCCTGCGACAACCGCAGCCCTGTGACCACCGCACGCCCTGTGACCACGCACGTCCTTGTGACTGCCGCACGCTCCCTAGACCACCGCACGTCCCTATGACCACCGCGCAGCTCCCAGACCACCGCACGCTCCCAGACTGCCGCAGCCCCAGACCGCCGCAGCCTTGTGACCGTCGCATGCCCCCATGACCGTCGTGCGACGCCCTTGTGACCGCCGCACGCCCTTGTGATCCACCGCAGGCCCTCAGACCGTTTATCGCCCCCAGACCGCCGCAGCCCTGTGACCGTCGCAGCCCTCAGACCGTCAGTAGGCCTCATGACCGCCGCGAGACCCCAGACCGGGCCGCAGCCCTTGTGACCAAGCCGCACGCCCTTGTGACCACCGCAGCCCTTGTGACTGCCGCACGTTCTTGTGACCGTCGCAGCCTCAGACCGCCGCACGCCCTGTGACCACCGCACGCCCTTGTGACCGTCGCACGTCCTTGTGACCACCGCAGTCTTTGTGACCGCAGCAGGCCCTTTTGTAAGACTGTCGGTGCCTCAGACCGCCGGCAGCCCTGTGACTGCTGCACGCCCTTGTGACCACTGCACGCCTCAGACCGCTACAGGCCCTTATGACCACTGCAGGCCCTTATGACCGCTGCAGGCCCTTGTGACCGCTGCACGCCCTTGTGACCGCTGCAGGCCCGTCACACTGAGAAATAAACGCGGTAAACCGGTGGTAAAATGTGGTAAACTGGTGGTAAAATATGGTAAATTGGTGTTTTACCACCATTATACTAATAGTGGCGATATAAATCCCGTGGGTAAATTCCTATTGGCAGTTGGCGTTTTTGTTACCACGATTTTACCACATTTACTTATAGCGCGGTAATTATATATTATTGTTTACCATTGCTGTATATAATTTACCATGGTACCCCCCTATGACCGGTAAATTGACCCCCAATGGTAAAACTACCACATATGACCGGTAAATTGACCCCCAATGGTAAAATTACCACATATGACCGGTAAATTTACCACGGTATGACCACGGGTGGACACGTGGCAGGCATGATGCACTGTGATACGGACACGTGTGCAAGATTAGTGCACGTGGCAATCAGGCATAGAATGTTAGATAACTGTTTCCGGATATGCTAGGTAGGTATATACGTGGCTTGGCAAGTCCCGGCCCCGTCCTGGGCTTTGCAAGTAAGGTCACACTAGAAGCAATACGGAGAAAGGAAGGAAGGACGCATGCTGCTGGTTTCTAGCTTGCCGTTGCTAAGGTCTTGAGCATCGTGCAGATTTAATTCCTGGCCAAAGGTAGATGGCGTGGAGGGGGATTTTAAATCCCGGAGGACGGTGGCAGATACACTTGGTCTCAAGGCGTGACGCCGGCATCAGCAGGGTATGTTTGGCATCCTCGTTCAAGACAAAGACGGCACGGCTGTTCATGCGCGCGTTTTTGATAGTCGGGTATGCCGTCACCATGGCTAGACGGCACACCGCGCAATGTGTGGCCGGGTCCCAGATCAGATAGTAAGCTTCCACGCGGCCGTATTCAAATGCATCGGCTTCGGAGGATGCTAAGGCTACGTTGTAGGAGATTCTGGTTACTGCCCTGGTGTACATCGTGGACGTGAAGTCCTCGTCGCCGTGCCGCATTCGTGGAAAACATAGGACGTCCAAGGCGTCCCGTTCTAGCTCGTATCGCTCACCGTGCATGGCGCGCAAGGAAGCCGCCAGGCCCGGAAGCAGCCTTCCTTCCGCATCGGCGCTTAGCGCGGATACAGCCACGCCACCGCGGATGATGTGATGACCGACATCCATGAAGTGACACGCGAGCCCCGGGTCATCGCGGAAACCTGGGCCGTCCTCTTTCACCGAGTGCGCGACATAGTCTGGAAGGAACCGGATCCCGGGGTACAAGTGGGCCATGTCATCTACACGGTCTTTCAGCAAGTAGGCGTTACCGATGCATGAATCGATGGCCTTCCACCCCACCGGCTCCGGCACCACCCCCTTCGCCTCCCCCAACAGGCGCTCCACCCATAGCTCGATGTTGGAGCTGACAACGCCTACCTTCTCCTCTTGCTTGCACAAGTGTACCACGGCTAGGCGTAGATTCAGCGTCGGCATGTTCATAGGGCACTCGTTCTCAATAATGACAGCGAACTCCCTCATACGCAGCTCCGCTTGTGCGCGAGCCTCTGCGCGGTCTTCGATTGTGCCGGCGCACACCTGCCGGATGAAATATATCACAGCCTCCCTCAGCTTCCACCAATCCCTGTCCAACTCTCGGTTGAGACTCTCCAGGACGTCCATGAATACCAGCGGGCTGAATATCAAAATGAAGTTGAGCCAGTCCTCCATAGTGTAGTTCCCTGCAAACAAACCAAGCGTTTCGGGCGACATCAGCATGCATGCACCGTTCATTCAATCAATGGTCAACCCATACAACGGGCGGGCCCATGCACACAATGCACGTAGATCTCGCATGCATGGGAAGAACATCTTTCCTGCAATCATGCCTGCCAGCACACCTACCTGCATATTGCACCACGTCCTGGTACTCACGGTGCATGTCGTGCGGGGCACACAGCCCTTTGCCGTTCTTCTGTAGCTGCTTTAGCTGCGCGGCGTTGAAGTAGCACGTGTCATCGCAGTTGGGCACCTTGTGGCGGAACATCTTCACAGTACTCTTCACGACACCGAAGGTCATACAGTGCATGAAAGGCAGCACGTATGCCGACATGGCGGTGAAATATTCCAGGGCCTCCAGGGGACCCTTACCGTAGCGCCCGGTCCGCATGGGATCAGCGCCCTCCTGGGTTAGCTTGACTAGTTCCTCGTGATCCTCCTGGGTTAATAGCACCGACGGGTCCCAGGCATAAGCCGTCTCCCCGTCCGGTAAATAGCTTTGTGCGATAGGCTTGGCATAGCCTAGGCAATACATCCCACCAGTTGGTCCGGGGGTGCCCTCCCACAGGCTCAGGTAATCGTTGCGTCTGGCAGCCACCGGAGCGAACCTTCCCAGATCGTTCCGCGCAACGGTGTCACAGTAACACAGCACCAGAAACACACTGAACTTATCATGCCACTTGCCAAAGTAACCATCGTATACTCGGAACGGCGTGCCTTTGTCGTCAGCGTGCCCGTCGCGTAACTCCTTGAGCTCCTTCACGAGGCGCTCTTGGATCACGTCATTGTTCTTCCAGTGCTGCCTAGGGCCCGGAACCACAATTACGAGCCCGGTAAATTCCATCCTAACCCGATCCTGCGAACACCCGCATGGATGCACCGTCAGTCCTCCCTTCCTCAATCACCGGGAAGCCTTCACAGCCAGACACGCTAGCAGGTGTACAACCTACGGCACGCAAGGCGGGACGCAGTGCACCTTGCATACGCCTACACTGCAGAAGCAGACCAGCAGCAGGGGACCACCTGCATGCGTTACACTGGTTAGCCTTATTCTAGTAACAAGGCACATCGCAACGGTTCGAGTTGCAGATTGTGGCGGCGTGTACCCGAGGGTGCAGGTCCGCGCTCCGCATCGCTCCGAACCTCGTGGACCATCCCCTGCACCGTGCGCGCCACATTCCCACCATTACGCCCGGTGGTGTGTCCCCACCCTCACGTGCAACGCATCGTTTGCACCATAGCGCTGTTCAGGTCAGCCATTTCATTCAACATACATCAAGGGGAGGGGGGGGGGGGGCTTGGTTGTAGTAGGAGTGCTGGGTGTCGGCTGGACTCACTGTTTGTCGTGCTTCTTCGCCCGTGCGTCATCCTCACCGTATTCCACAGCCATTCCAGCCCGAACCATTCCAGGTTTCATGGGATCCGTGCTTTCTGTTTCCTGCAGCAGCCGGCCCCCAACCGTGCTGTGCTCGTTGATCCGCGCCACGTGCGGGCTGGTCATGACGCATGCGTTTGTAGGCGCTCTCGCCTGCGTATCAGCACGCATCTTTGCAAACTTCGCATTGCGCATCCAGCGTCTGACTAGCCGTTTCACCGGGAAGTAGAAATAGTACTCCTGCGGGCGGTACACCTCACCCCGCGCCGTACGTGTCACACTGTATCTCTCCTCCTCGCACCACCCGACCGGCACTCCCGCCGCATCCCACGCGATGGGAACCCCGCATTTCTCCTGCGCTGGTTTCTTGGTCTCTGCTGGAAACGTTCTGTGATACTTCGGACACACATGCACTGCGTAGTCCCACACGGTCTCGGCACCAATCAGGCGTAGCATGTGCCAGAGCGACCCCGGTAAATTGGTGTTTGCTCCACCCAGCAGCATCTTCAAGATTTTCATGAACGTGTTGAAGTGCGCGTCTGTCCACTGCTGCCGCCGTTTCATGTCCAGCAAATACCACACAGCTTCCTGCAGCGTCACTCCGTGGGGGCTCGCCAGCCCATGCGTTAGAAGCGGATCCATCTTTTTGGGACTGAGTTCGGCCGACTCTGGCGCGTCCAATGTCTCCACTTTCGCTGGCTCCGGCGCGTCTACCGTCACCGCTTTCCCTGCCTCCGGAGGGTCCACCGTCACCTCTTTCGCCGGCACCGGCGCGTACACCGTCACCTCTGCGTGATGAGCCAGCAGCAAGGCGGCCGCCTCTTCCACCTCGATTTCCATGCCCGCCTTTGCAGCTGTGTCCGCCTTTGTCGCCGTGTGACGCGTAGCTTGGATTGCAACGCTGGCGATACCCCAAGCTGCTGGCTGACCAGTGTTCCCGAACCAGAAGCTTGAAAGCAGGCGCATGCGACTTGTACCGCAGGGGAAACGCGCAAGCGTGCAAGCCTCTGGCATGAAAGCTTAGGATGTCAACCACGAACACCAGCTTCCGAGTAATGCAGATTGTAGGCTATGCGATGTGAAAGAGCGTATGTAGCTAGAACAGACAATTTTGAACTGTATTGTATCTTTGGAATAAATCAGTTTGTGTTCTCCGACGGAAACACGCGGTCACTAAGCACGCGTCACGCTGCACACGCCATGCACCGAGCGACCGCCGCGTATCGATCGGGCGCTCACGCGAGCAGCAACGATGCATCTAACGAGGTGTCTGCCTTCATGATGCAGGTGCTGTCGGTGCCCCCCCTCAACGGATGTGCTGCGTGCAGGTCGGTGACACGGAAGGGGTGATTTGCGGCAGGTATGCGCGGTGATGGCCGAACTGGATGACGCCGTCATCCTGCGTAAACTGCAAAGCCTGGATATTGGGCAAAGCATGACACCCAAAGTGTCACGGTTTGGTGTGGACATCGGATGGATCCCAAGGAAGGCCGGCGGCCGCCTCACGAAGACGCAAAAGGACACAAAGCTCCGTCAGCTTGGTCAGCTTGCTGACAGATTGACAACTCTCGGGTGCATGATCGATAATAGGATGCGGATAACAAGCTTCCGGGGACCGCCTGTGGGCCCCAGAGAGCTAGCAGGTGAGGGGGCGAGCCCGGTGGACGGCGCGCGGGGGAAACGGCGAGCCGGGGGGGAAGCCGTCACGTGCCAAACAGCGCAGCTCCCAACCGCGTGGGATAACCGGCACGTGACCGACGCCCGGCTACTGGAGTTGGCGCAACGCGCTTACCGTGACATCAAGCGCCCAAGCATTCGCTCCCTCTTCACCCCCGACGACTTGTGCACGCTGGGCATACCTGATCAGGTAGGGCGCGCCGGAAAGGAGCACAAGGGAAGGATTGACGTGCTCATAGGCCACATGCAATCTCTGGGAGTTCAGTTTGATCAAAGGCACCGTGTCATTGCCATCTCCGCTGGCCACCAGATGGAGGCGGCCCCAGTGTTTGCGGAAACAGCGGATGATGATTCTCAGCAGGCGAGGATACCCAACAAGAGAATGCGGTATACCCTGGTGGGAGGAGCCGGCGCAGATGGGAATGATACGAACCACGACCTGGCGGACGCACAGGCCGTGGGATATATGGGATTGAGTCATTGCGAGGAAGGGGGGTCGTCAGATGCCCCCACCCCAGCCGAAAATGCATACTGGGAGGAGGTGTTGGATTTGCCGGACATCCCGGAAGAAGACATCGTGGAGGAGACGGACGAAGGTGGTGATGCGGAGGCGGACCTCCTCTCCATCCCGGACTTTCTTTACGATGTACGCCCTGCTCGGACAGGACGTGGAAACGCCTGTGCGTCTTTCTGATACATCATGTAGTGCGTATTGTAGTATGTACGTCATGCAACATGCGCAGGGGCATGCAGCGCACGCAGAATATGCACAGAAACTAAGCCAGGAGGGGACGGCCACTCGCAGCGTGCACACGGCGCAAGATTCGACATTCATCCTCATGTTGCTCATTGCAGGCATCGGCATGTCACAACCCATGCATGCGAGCTGCCTGTGGGAGGCGTGCCCCACTCACCGGCTGGTCGTGGCTCCGCATTTCCGTCCACTTGTAAACCCGGCGGGACCGTGTCGCGCATGCTGAGCAACTTCGGCAGGTTGGACATGCACATTTCTTCCCCGGTCGATGTCCTCCAAAGCAGTCCCTTCTCGCAGATGTGCACATCCGGGACCCGGCACTCGCCGAATTTCGGGATGATCGCCGAGTTGAATGCGTGCGCGTCGAACTCCGCATGAAAAATGGCGAAGTCGAGGAGCACCGCCGGCAACTTGACTTGCAGGTTGGCGCCATTGTCACTGGCCACCGCCGTGCAGTAGTAATCGTGCACCTCAGACCACTCCTCCACCGTTATGCGATGGACAGTCTTGCCGATTGCTCCACTCCACGTCCCCGAGGCATGCTCCACTGAGTACTCCTCGCCGTACGTGGTCGTCTCCCAGAGCTGTGTCTTCATACGGCCCGACAGTATTTTGACAGCGGACTGCGTGAGCTTCTCCGCTTTGCCAGCAGCCACCAACCACTCTACACCGCCACTGACGGCGCGATCAAACGCGCCCTTCCGCGAAATCGGCAGGAGCTCGGCCATTGTTGCTCCTGACACAGTAACCTGCCGAGCATCAGCCGGGCAGGCCTGCTTCTTGCGCGTGTTGCTGCCGGCAGCCGGCGGTCCCTCGTTACGTTTGGATTTCCGGGGTTCAGCTGCAGTGCTCTTTGGCGCGGCGACTGGCACGAGAGCTCGCAGCTCCGGGTTGTTATGCACACGCCGCTTGAGTTCATTTGTTAGTGGCGTGTTGAGCGCGTCCAAGGACTTCTTGCTAAGCGCTGCGTAACCCGCAAATGTCGCTGGTTGCTGAAGGGTAAACAAGCTCCCTTTCATCGTCAGACTCACTTTTTGCCTGTTCCCTGCAGCGCGGTGATGTGGTCCTTAAGGCGCTCGTCCATGACGGTTTGCAGCAAGGCCAACGCTGCCTCCGGTGTTGATGTGTCACCAACGGTGAACAGAGCGCCCTTAGCCTCCATCACACCCCTCATCTGGGCCATATTCCTGGCTATGTTACTGGCTCGTCGTTTTTCCAGGGATGGCGGCGACGTTACAATGGTCCTCGGACTCCTCCTGACCTCCTGCTGAGCCTGCTGGGGAGCCACCACCTCCTCATCCTCCTCGGACTGCTCGTCCAGGGAGGACCTTAACGCCGCCTCTGTCATGATAGTGGGTAATGGGCTCACTGCCTCCTCCGGTGTGGGCAATGCCCCCGGGGCCGGTGCTGCGGCCTGATTTATCTTGAAGTGTGTTGGCTGCTCCGGCGCCTGGGCTGGGCGCGACTCCTGGGTGCGGGGCTGGGTGGTATGTGCGCCCTGGGGTCGACGTCCTTGCGCAGGGGCGACCGGAACCATCGTCAAGAACGGGCGCAGGAGGTTCAGCGCGTCACATACTTCGCCGACCCATATCGCGTGGCTCTCGGGAAGTTGCGAATGTGTCATGTGGTTGGTATCATCGCTGAATATACGTGTTGCAGGGTCGTACGTCACCCACGGGCACTCAGACAAGTACTTCACCCAGACTCCGATGTCCGCAAGAAAATTGTCCTGCACGTCCGCTGCTACCTGCGGTGGCTGAATCGTACCCGCAGTGCAAACTCCACCCGGGGGTGCATGCGCCGCCACCCCGCCGCCAGCAGGATCCGCCGCTACCTGCGGTGGCTGGATCGTACCCGCAGTGCGAACTCCACCCGGGGGTGCATGCGCCGCCACCCCGCCGCCAGCAGGATCCGCCGCTACCTGCGGTGGCTGATCGTACCCGCAGTGCGAACTCCACCCGGGGGTGCATGCGCCGCCACCCCGCCGCCAGCAGGATCCGCCGCTACCTGCGGTGGCTGAATCGTACCCGCAGTGCGAACTCCACCCGGGGGTGCATGCGCCGCCACCCCGCCGTCAGCAGGATCCGCCGCTACCTGCGGTGCCTGAATCGTACCCGCAGTGCGAACTCCACCCGGGGGTGCATGCGCCGCCACCCCGGCGCCAGCAGGATCCGCCGCTACCTGCGGTGCATGCGTCGCCACCCTGCCGCAAGCAGCAGCTGCCACTGTATGCGGCTGCTGATTCGCAACCGCAGGGTGAAATGCACCCGGGGGACCCCCTGCTACGGCATCAACAGCCTGCTGCCACGGCCCAGGGAATCTCGCACGGAGGACGTTGGATTCCTCGGGCGTGGTCACCCTGAGTCCCGTACACTGCGGATTGCCGGCGATAAACCTGTCGAACTGCAGCATGGCCGTGATGTTCGCCGTTACCTTTGGCGCACAAGCGGTGCATAGTTCTGCCTCGCCGAGGACATTCTGCCGGCAGTTCGCAGGGGACACACACTGCGTTTGAAACCTCTTGTTGAGGTTGCGCATCTTCTGCTTGATCCACTGGCTGCATTTGCCCTTGGCCACAGTGTGCTCCTGGCTCAGAGGAGCCAGCTGCTGGAAAGCCACGCACTTGTTAAACACGTTCTCAAGGAAAATGTCGAAGTTCCCCTGAAGCCACCCTTCCCCGCCGGGTGAAGCGTGCATGCCCGACTTAAGGCATATACCGGCGTGTATCTTCGTCGCCAGGTCGTTGAACTGTTCCAGGAGCCCCACCGGAGCTGGCCGTTTAGCCGACGTCATGGGTATCACAGGCGGCCAGACGGGGTCGCTTCGTCTTCGTGCCTGTCCCCCCTGCACATGCGCATGACAAACGTTACGCAAGCGTATGTGATACAAGCAAGCATGCCCTCTTGGTACCTGCAACTGTCAACTGGGTAGGCGGTGAAGCAGGCAGGAAATACACGCACCCTCGCCCATCCCTCCCCACCCACCACTCGCAGCGCCGCTGCTCACCCTGTGGCCGCTGATTCGCAACCGCAGATGAGGCAGCATAGGGCATGGCGCCGGGGAGAGCGCCGCACGCGCCACGCGCCTGATTCGGCGCGGAGCGGAGCAGCCTCCAGCAGGCAGGAAATACACCACAGGATTCGTACTCCCAGCTTCCACGGACTTCGCGCACAAATGGATATGGCGTGCGGTCTCCTGAGCAACCTGTACTATAGCGTGCGGCCTACCCCTTAGCGTGCATTCTTATCGCAGTGTATCTATGGGGCTGTTTGCAATCTGCATTAAAATAAGTTCGAATGTTACTGCTAGGGGGCTGCGCCACGCCCTTTCCCCTGATGCGCCTACTAACACGCTATTCATTATCCGGCAGGATGCGCATGTAATGCCCCGCGCAAAAGGGATGCTCCAACAGCTTCCACAGCCGTAGAGGTTCGTGGCTAGTCAACACCACACCCTCGTGGGGGCAGATGAACTCCATGGCGAAGGGCGCGTTGTTGGGGAAATCCTCTGGAGTTGGACCCGAGGCACTCGGCCATTGCATGCCCGCCAGCGGCCAGCTGATGTACAGCTGTATGACGCGGGCCGTCATGTTGGCGATGATGTGCCAGAACTCGGGTTCGTCATACCGCTGTTTCTGCGCTAGGATTTTGGACAGGGAGACTTGTTGCCATTTTCCATGTGCAATTTGCTGGCGCCGGGTGTCCGCCATCCGAAAGTTGTAATACTCCGGATGCAAGTCGTAGAACGCTTGTATGGCTTGCCGACAGTTTTGGACACGCACTTGACCACCCGCAGTCAACCTCCGCTTAGCACCCTCCGCTTGTGGCAGGTGCCAGCCAACGCAGTGGAGCCAACAGTTGCCGTCGCCTTCCACGTCTACGGCTCGTAGCCCCGCAGTCCGCAGGTACGCCTGCACGTCCGCCATAGTCACTATTGCACCTGTAGGAGCTGCCTGCACGTCCACCAGCTGCCTCCGGTGTGCTGGCTGACACGCGCCTGGCTCAGTAACGGATCCGAAGCTGCAGTCAAAGGCGCTGTCGATGATATGTCCTCTGTCGTCCCTGGTGAGCAGATGATGGTTGTCGGCGTCGTAGAACCGTCCTCGCTGACCACCAGTCGGGGCAACCGCCCTTGCCTCAGCCATTCTCACCACACCTGGGCTGGTAGGTGTCACCGCGTTGGGGTCGGCCTGGGTGTCCATGGGTTCCGCAGCGGCCGAGTCCGCGGTAGCCGTTGGCGTCTGGTGAGAGGGCCCCACCCGCGGCTGCGCCTCTGCGGTACCAGTGGGGCTGGTAGCTGTCGCTGCGTCATCTGCGCCAGAGCGATCCCACCACCCACGTACCCCTCATTTCAAGCGCAATACACCTAGGGTGTCTGAACTGCACAGCGTCAGCAGACTGAGCGAGGGTGCACACACCTGGGCTGGCAGGTGTCGCTGCGTTGGGGTCGGCCTGGGTGTCCATGGGTTCCGCAGCGGCCGAGTCCGCAGTAGCCGTTGGCGTCTGGGGAGAGGGCCACACCCGCGGCTGCGCCTCTGCGGTACCAGTGGGGCTGGTAGCTGTCGCTGCGTCATCTGCGCCTGTGCGATCCCACCACCCACGTACCCCTCATTTCAAGCGCAATACACCTAAGGTGTCTGAACTGCACAGCGTCAGCAGACTGAGCGAGGTTGCACACACCTGGGCTGGCAGGTGTCGCTGCGTTGGGGTCGGCCTGGGTGTCCATGGGTTCCGCAGCGGCCGAGTCCGCAGTAGCCGTTGGCGTCTGGGGAGAGGGCCACACCCGCGGCTGCGCCTCTGCGGTACCAGTGGGGCTGGTAGCTGTCGCTGCGTCATCTGCGCCAGTGCGATCGGGATCCATGCAGGGAGTACACACGGGCTGCGCCAATCGCGACCCCTCAGCATTTCGGCACGCGGCCGTCGGTCGCGCTTCCCAGCGTCCACCCCACATCGCGGGAGATTCTTCGTCACCCCCCTCCTGCTGTGAGCAGTCACAGCGGACCAGCAAACTGCGTTGGGGACCCCCCTTTTTTGCATCTTCCCGCCCACTGAAGTTCGGGAACTCGCCGTTGAAGTTGTGCGTGAGCTTTACAGCCACGCCCAGCGCGAAATCCATGGTCAACTTGCTTCGGTTGGCAAGTACGCCTGCCAGCCGGTTATTCACCTTCACCGCACCACCAGATAAATGGAAGAGGTGCCCCGCGTTCCTGGTGGGGATCGCACCATCCGAAACCTTTGGTAGGTTTGAGGCCTTGCACGCCTTCAGGATTCCAAAGACCACACTGCGCAGTCCGGGGCAATGCACACCCATCCGCTGGTAGAGAAGACAGGTGTCCGTCCGCTGTGTGTCTGCGGACCCATCGAATGTCACCGGTCCCACGCGTGCAGGGACACGCGGAGGACCTGCCTGACCATCTATCCACCTGATGGAGGCAAGCTCAACCTTCTCTGCCTCCGACCTCGCATCCCACGCTTCCTTCCCAACGAAGGCTTCCAGCACTTCCCAGGCTAGGACGAGGTCGGACATCTTGAGAGTGGCGTGCAGCCGCGCCTCCGGGGGGGGGGCATCTTTGACCAGCCTTCCATGCTTTCGAAGTTGGGACATGTGCTGGAGGGGTGCAAAGCGTGCACCACTCGGGGCGCCCCAACCGCATGCTGGTTGCGCCAGTCGTAGCATGAGCCACACATCACCAGACCGGGTTGCTGGAGGCTAGTTCCCTGCAACGGGTCACACCGCCGACCCGCCTCCACACACAGATCGCAGCTCCATATATACTTCAGGCAGGCTCCCGTAGCTCCCTGCAAACCGTATTGCGTGGCCGCAAGCAAGGCATTGCAAGTGCCATGGCATCCCATACTGGGACAACGTTCCCAGCGGCTCGGCGCGGATTTGGTCGTGCGTGGCGGGGACTCCAGCCTCCGTGCTGATGGCGCCGTAGAGAATTGCGGACATCGTGGCCGCGGTACGCAGGCCGCAACCCCCACCAGGCACCTCCCCAACCGGGCAAAGCCCCCGATGCACAGTTCTGTCCCCCGGCCAAACAATGACGCTGCCCGGCGGGCCAGCAAAACGGACGCGCCTTAACGGCGTGGCTGACGGAAAGCCGGACGCTGCGTGATCGAGTGTGAAGTGGAACGCGCCGTCCTCGCACCGCTGCCAATGCCTTCCATCTACCGAATCAGGCAGGAGTTCCGTGTAGCTCTGCTCGTCAAGGAACATCCCGGAGGAAAACTGGGTAGGGAAAACTGCCTCCTCGCCGCACCGGAGCAAGAGGTCAGTGTGCCAAAACTGCACCCAGCTCCCCAGGTTGCGCAGGAGGACAGCTGGTTTTGGCAAGAACTGGCCAACCCCTGACACCCGGACCGCCTTCTGCATGCTGGCGTGATGATGCTCAAGCACCTTCCCCCAGATCCCCGGATATTCCGCTTTCGCGCGCTCCCAGTCCACCTTCACGGAATACCTGGCCCCTGGTCGGAGACAGTTAACCCCCCGCTCGTCCCGCGGCTCCCAATCACGCGTGCTGAACAGGGAAGAGGGCGTCAGAAAATTCGCAACCGCGAAGCGTGTAGCTTCTGTGCGGTGCGATGTACAGCGGGGACAATCCTTCACGTACAGGAACGTTTCCTCGATCCGCGTGCGCTCCGCCTTACAGTCTTCAATCTTCTGGTGGCATAAACGTATGCGCAGCTGCAACGCATTGCCCAGGGCCGTGGGGTCAACCCCTTCACTCACGGCGATGCGATTGTCCTTGCAAAAAGACTGTACCCGTTCCCAGGAGATTCTCACGTTCTCCTCACGGCTCCCCAGCGCGACAGCTTCACACCGTTTAGTCATCCACCCCGAAGAATCAGCCGGTAATGGGGATTCCAATTCTTCCATAGCCACCGCCCACAAGTCCACCAAGTTCACCAGCCGTTCAAGCGTGCGCACGTGTCTATCGCACTGGTTCTGCACCATACGAAGGGTGGCCATACTGCATGCGGCCCAGACAAGCAGGCACGCCTTCCACAGGTCATAGAATACGCAGTCCCCGACGGATTCTGCGGGTCCGACGATGGGGGGAACCGCCTGCACGCCTACGCGCCACGCGCCTGATTCGGCGCGGAGCGGAGCAGCCTCCCCGCACCCTTGGTCCCTGGGTCCTATGGTCCTTGCGTGCACCCTATGCACCTATCTACCGTACGCGCACCCTCGCGCATCCCTCCCCACCCACGACCTGCAGCGCCGCTGCTCACCCTTTGGCCGCTGATTCGCAACCGCAGATGAAGCAGCATTAGGCACGGCGCCGGGGAGAGCGCCGCACGCGCCACGCGCCTGATTCGGCGCGGAGCGGAGCAGCCTCCCCGCACCCTTGGTCCCTGGGTCCTATGGTCCTTGCGGGCACGCTTTGCACCTATCTACCGTACGCGCACCCTCCGCCATCCCTCCCCCCCACCACTCGCAGCGCCGCTGCTCACTCTTTGGCCGCTGATTCGCAACCGCAGATGAAGCAGCATAAGGCACGGCGCCGGGGAGAGCGCCGCACGCGCCACGCGCCTGATTCGGCGCGGAGCGGAGCAGCCTCCCCGCACCCTTGGTCCCAGGGTCCTATGCTCCTTGCGTGCACGCTTTGCACCTATCTACCGTACGCGCACCCTCCGCCATCCCTCCCCACCCACGACCTGCAGCGCCGCTGCTCACCCTTTGGCCGCTGATTCGCAACCGTAGGAAGCATGATATGAAACTTACGACAGATGGACTGGTTTGAGCAGAGGCCACAGGCCCACATGCAACGAGGGAGGAAAGAGAAACACAGGAAACATGATTCTACGAAACTTAGGACGGACGGACTGCTTTGAGCAGAGGCCACAGGCCCAGGGCATAGCGCACTGGATAATAACTTTCATTTCACGATACTACATAGTAACATCGTCTGCAGCATACGTATTCAGGATTATCCGGCACGCCACGATGGTAGACGGTAACTACTATGCTTCTATGACAACCGCGCTAACGAAGCTTGCTGTTAATCCTATACACGAAGTCTTTGATAGTGCCGTTTAAAATCACGTGCCAGAAGAGAGGACTCGTATCCTGGAAACACGCAGGCGTAGTGTATCACATGGTGTGCGCTCACGTCAGGTCAACAAAAGTGCCCGTGGGCGTGGGCAGAACCCACTCCACTGCAATGCCGTAACCATGCAAGTCGACAAGTCTATGCAAGCAGGGCGAACTATCCCTTCGCCTATATAGGTCAACATGAGTCCCGCCGCGCAAAAGTCTCAACACCAGAACCGTGCTGTGTACTCGTTCCGCATAGACTGTCAGGGTGTTGTTCACCAGGTAGCCCCAATGACACCGGTGTTGGTCACACAAATATTTCTTTTGTTGAGGAGTAATGCCCGTCTGGGTAGAGCCCCAACCCACAGACTTGGCCATCGCGGCCACAGTTCCCTTCAAGGCCTGCTCACTAAACTGGCCGGTAGTTGCCGCTGCTAGCGACCATATGAAACACTTGCCATCGCCGGGGACTATTACAAGCTGCCATGTGCGTAGAGAGCAGGGAGAGCAGCCCTACAAAAACACGCGAACGGACACTGTCACAGGGGCATACACTCGATGGCTGTGGAAGCATGCGCAGCTCGGGACCGACATCGCCAGGTATCCATGGCCCTGTCGATGGCCCGGGGAGAGCCACTCTTTGGCCGCTGCTCACCCTTTGGCCGCTGATTCGCAACCGCAGATGACGCAGCATAAGGCACAGCGCCGGGGAGAGTGCCGCACGCGCCACGCGCCTGATTCGGCGCGGAGCGGAGCAGCCTCGCCGCACGCTTTGTCCCTGGGTCCTATGGTCCTTGCGTGCACACTATGCACCTATCTACCGTACACACACCCTCGCGCATCCCTCCCCACCCACGACCTGCAGCGCC
>LGRX02027449.1:0-48784 GCA_001247695.2 Cymbomonas tetramitiformis | reverse complement strand
TGCTTTCTTCTCCGTGGTCGCACGAAGACATCGTCTTCGTCGTTTACGACCACTTTTCTTTACCAAGTTCCCGAGGGAATTCTCAGGTGAGGCGCGATAGTTCGCACTCCCGTGAATTCCCACCCTGAGAATGTTGAGAAGGTGCACGGCGACGCCGAGACGGCCAGCAGCTTTCCGTTTTAAACAACCCGAATTCAGCACAAGTTTGGAAAGTCAGCACGCTCGGCTAAGCTCGGCTACTTTAGACGACGTCCCAGCTCAACACCTCTGACGACTTTTCAGACTCCAAAGAGACGATTGTTCCTCTTTCCGGACCCGGTTTCGCCGTTTTCAAGTGTGCATTCACGCGCTTTCTGGCTGTATGACTGCCGAGTGGATTCACCACACTCGACCTCTGCCCGTACACCATGACCTCTGCCCGTACACCAGACATCGTCCAACTGTATGCTTTCGCTGTTGTGACCTGAGCCGACCCCTGTGAATTCAGTGCCGACCGCTGCTGCCTGCTTTGGGCATTCCCACTCGGGCTGGTTGGCCCAGCTCGGGAGCTGAATTCAACCTTTTCAGCCAGCCCGAGCGAGCTGTGAATTTAGTCTCTGCTGGCCGCTGGACCATGGCCTCCCTCTTGAAGTCGAGCCCACCAGTCCACTCGGCCTTCGCTGCGTAGTTCGTGAGCCTGAGTTGCCCCTTTTTGCCTTCCCCTTTGAGGACTCCCCACTGACCGGGCACCTTTTCGTCAGGTTGCCCGTCAGAGCCTTTGGGGATGCACATACAGCCCCGTGCACGTTCGAAATTCCCCGAATAGGGCCTTTTCCATGATTCTGCTGAGTTTCCTGAACCTTTCACATTCCATATATATCTAAAAATTTCCCCCCGCAAACAGCACGCACGCCCTGACACCGCCACCCCGCACGCCCAACTCCTCTGCAGCCATGTCACCACGCCACCCGCCACGACGCTCGGCTGTTCACAATCGCGACAGGCAAAGAGAAATCGGAATCGTCGAAAATAACAGGAGCCAATATAACTGCGGAGCGGGACTCAAACTCCCATAAAATGCGGAGTCTTTTAGCCAGCACAACAAGCTGGTCCTTCTTAAGCGATTCAAGCTTCGAAAATTGAGTCTGTGTGCGCTCGCACAATTTCCTATACTCAACTTGTGAAAGATCACCAGGCGAGGTCCAGCTAGAATCCACAGTACGCCCCATGAAAGCTAAGGGAACGCACGTGGTTGGGGCTACTGCTCTGAAGAAAGATGGAGGAGCAGCAGCCCCTCTCCAAACCTCAACACGCTCGCAGAAAACTACACAGTCAGCGTAAAAATGAAACCCATAACCTACTGAGATATCTCAAAACAGCTACGAGGAGATAGCTCAAGAACGTACGGAACGTGTCGAGGTAAAAGCTCAAGATATGATAAACACTAATGTGCCAGGAGGCACGACGTACCTGCTGAGACACCCATAGTAGGGGGGGTCTGATTTCGATGAGAATAAGAGTAGCGAACTATTAGGGAAATTAGTGAGTGGATGTGACATTGCCTGAGCGAACAGTTGGGGAAAATAATATGTGAGCTCAGAGGAGAGAATAAAGAGAGGTAACAGAGTTGGTCTCTTGGACTTGGACAGCAAATGATATAACTCTTGCTGTCTGGGTTTATGTTAAATAGTATATCTGAATATATGATATGATTCCTCAAGATAATAGAGGATAATAGTCTACTCCTGGGAATTCCCCTGGGACAATTTGGTATCTTAGGCGTGTGAGCGTCTTTTTAGCTCGCTCTCGCTCGCTTTGCGTGCTTGCATGCGCACTTTGGACCTGTGGCGAACTGCTTTCAGCTTCCGTTGCGACGTTCTGATATGTCTTTGATGTGCATTCCGGTTGTTCTGGCGGCTTGACGGGTTAGCGTCCTAGAGGCGGGACCGTTTTTGTCGTTGGTTATACCGGTTTCACTCGTTTTTGGCCTATTTTGGCTCACTTCCGTGTGCATCCTGATAAGTGAACTCTACGGCACATATTGGGGGGGAGGTATGATGGCTTACAACAACTTTTGTGCGATTTTTATGAGTTATTTACAATTGTTTTAGTCTTCATCAACTCATAGTATGGCCTCAAACAGCTTATTTCTTCAAAATATGTGCGGATTCACTCCCTTTTTAGAGCTTAAAAAGAGTTGATGCACCTCCTCGACTTCGATAACTGGGCTTCTGGATGGTTGTGAAAAGTTATTTTACTTATTTTGGATATATTTTACCAAACTTTACCAGTCCTCATCAATTCTTGGAGCTTTGAGACCTTTTTGAGCCTTTTTGGGAGCTGCATTCACTCCTTTTTGGTCCATCAACCCTGAGTTTTAAGAGTGGATCAAGCTTCTAGACTTCAATATGGAACTTTTGAACGATATTATTATTTTATTCTACTCAGTCTGGATATTATTTACCGTTCTCAACAGTTCTTGAAGGCCTACAGCCCTTTGGTGCCCTTTTTGGCTGATGCATGCAACTTTTTCAGCCCCAAAATAGCCCTTTTTGACTGAAAATGGACTTTTCAGACTGCCAAATACTTATTCTGGACAGTACACACGGTTTATCTTTCAAATATGGACCTTACTGAAAAGTTTTTATCAGTGTATGGAGTTATGGGACCTTCTGGGAGCTATTTGGATACTTTTGGCTGCAGCATGCACTCTCCATCCACACCTAGCACTTGAAAACTGTGTCGCGGAGCCCTGGCGAATTTTCTAGAAATGGACAGAAGTGAAGTAAGGACTACGTTGACAACATAAAAAGTACTTCTTCAACTTTGTTTTCACTTCCAATAGTGTTACAAGCAACCTCAGCAGCTGGCAGCAAGTGTGCTTTCGACTGCTGAACATACATCCACTTCCAGCCCCCTTAACACTGTGGGCTATTTTTAGTAACCTACCAGCATATGGCCATACCCTTTGGTATTGGTGACACGTACAGACGACAGTGGTGGAAGCAGGGCTTTGACAAGTGGGTCTACCCTCCTGGACCTCTTCAGCAACCTGGTATTCCATTTGGCGGCTTCCCTCCTTCACCTTCAGTGTCCCCCACTACGTCGGACGACGAAGAGGACCCGTTCACACTTCCTGAAGGTTTCCAGCCCCTACTGTTACCTCAACCTCCACAACAGAACTAGCCTGCCTATTTCCAGATATGCAGCCGCCCTACGACCCATACGCCGTACCCCCGTCTCCATTCACCTTTCCACCCTCACTTGCTGCTGGCTCCTTTCCACCCTCCACCACCGGACCTGCAGCACTCATGGCCCCAGGACAGCCCAGTCCCCTGCCATATCAACCACCTCAGGTCCCCCTCGCAGACCCCCGCCTTACTCCACTCAGCCCTTACCCACAGCCACATCCCTCAGGAACCGTCCCGGTGTACCACACCCCAGCAGCAGTTCCTGGACCGGTCCCCGCTGTACCATGGACCTGGTCTGGGGGTTTCCCCTTCGGGGGGGTTCCCTCCCCTTACGCCCCTGCACTTCACTCCCCGGCTCAGACGCTGCCAGGGACTGCTAGGAGTGCTGAGGAGGCGGCACGCTGGCTGGCGTATCGTCGGCAGGAAGAGGCGGCGGTGCTGGCTGCGTCAGGCTTGCAGGTGGGAGCTCAGGCCACCTATGGTGCTGGAGGGGTGCTCGCAGAGCGCCCCGGCACGGGCTACCCAGCAGGGGCCTTTCGTACCACTGGAGGGGTGCACGCAGAGCACCCCGGTGAGGGCTTCCCTGCAGGGGCCCACGCGACGAACGCTGGAGGGGTACAGGAGGATGAGCCGGAAGAGGAGCCTGTCGCAGACAATCCCTGCCCTCACGACGAGTACCTGAGAGCAGGGGGCTACAGTGACGTAGACCCCGACAACCCATTTGGCCGTAGTGCTGGCGAGGAGTCTGCGTATGAGTACGAGGCGGACCCCAACGACTACGACGAGTATCTGCGGGCGGGGGGCCACAGTGACGTGGACCCCAACGATCCGTACGGGGAAGGGCAGCGCTGGGACGAGGTAGATGACGACGAGGAGGAGCAGGAGGAGCTGGTCGTCTCCATCACTGCGTCAGCCTCAGCGCAGCGCGTTGTCACTGTTGGCGTGGACGAGACGTCCGCAGCACCGCCACAACCGCCTGAAGTGTTCGTCTCGAACAACGCAGGGCGTCGGCGGTCTCGTCGTTCGTCGGGACCGGGGAGCTGGGACGAGCGCAACCTACCTTTCCGCGAGGAGTCCGACTCCAATTCTGGCGGGGGCTCTTCGTCCGTCTCGCAGACGTCCTCGTCGAGGTCATCAAAATCTTCGAGGTCGTCTAAGTCGGGCAGGAGCGGGCAGAGTGACGGACTTAGTGACCGTGCCCGCAGGCATCGCGACGCCAAGGAGAGGAAGCGGAGGCTGCGGCGTCGAGAGCGTGACGAAGGGCGGACCCTTACCCCTGCAGCCCTAGCGGCCACCTTCAGGGAGTGCCTGAAGGAGTTCCACAGCCAAGGGGGGGGCACACGGTCCGCTCCTGCAGACCCCACAGCTGAGACCGCCAGTGCAGACCCCCAGGCCGGGGTTAATTCAGTCGCTGGAGGGGTGCCCGCGGAGCACTCCGGCGCGGATCCTCCAACGGGGGTCATTTCAGACGCTGGAGGGGTGCACGCAGAGCACCCCGGCGCAGACCCCCCAGCGGGGATCGCTTCGGTTGATCCGCAGCTGGCGGAGGGCGGGGGAGATTCACCCGCAGCGAGCTGGTGTTGCCCCCCTGACCGCGGTGGTGGCCCCCGATGTGGGGGTGCAAACTGGGCAGCCCGGCGGCAGAGGAGGAGCTGGAGTCAGCAACGGGGACGTGACCCTGCAGCAAACGGCGGGCAAGGGCAGCGCCACACGAGAGCGCGAGACCGTTGGCTCCCGCCAACTGGCCCGGCTACGAAGGCAGTCCCTGGAGACGGTGGTGGTTCTCGGGTCTGGTGAAGGAACCCCTGCTGACCACACCCCAGGCACTGACTCGACAGCTGCCGTTCGACATGTGAACTTCCGTGAGGCGAACGGGACCCCTGATGGTCCTGGTGCAGTGACGCCTGGCGGGCCCTCAGCGGAGCTGCCTCCCCCTGCACATGACCCTGCTGTACCAGCACTTGGAGGTGGCGATGGGGGATGTGCACCACCTGGACCTCCGACAGCTGCTCCCTTGCCACCCGCGGTGCCACTCCCAATGCCCAGTGGGCCACCGCCACCACCTCCTCCTCCTCCACCTGGTAGCACGCTTGCGTTACCAGCACCAGAGCATGATGGTGGAGGTCGTGACGGGTCACCAGGGAGACCTCCCCGTCCCCCTCCGTCTGGTCGAGGTGGGCATCGAGGGCGGGCCCTACTGGCCACACGAGATGGCCACACTCTGTGGGTACCGCAGTCTTGGGGGGACACTGGATACCTCGGACTCGGAATGCCGACGGCTACGGTCAGATCGGCTGCAGATGGTGGCCTTGACCTCTTCTACAAGGCTATCCTCTTGCTGGGGGTATCACTGAGGGAGTACCTTGACATGGGGGGCACTGTGGCACAGCCGCCAGTCATGCTGATGACCCCGGAGATGGAGACGCATGCGTGGGTGGTGGACCGGGGCGTGGTGGACGCGGCCCTTCTGGCATACCGCAGTAGGCCTGCGGGCTCAGGACACCCCCGCCCGGAATGGAAGCACGTCTCCAGTACCCCTGAGTCCGAGATGCACCTCCTGGATCCCGACTGTCTTACAGCATGGGCCGAGGTGGAGCAGTCGGAGTGGTATCGGCAGCTGCAGTCACGGTCAACTCCTACGCCGACTCCAACCCCGCCTCCATCTGATGGTCGAGCCCATTTTCTAGCTCTGACGGCAGCCCCCACCTCTGTGCATCATCCGACGACCCCCGCGCCTGCGACGGCTCCGACTAACCTTGGTTCACGTCACCCTCGACCTCATCTTTCACCTAACGCAGCAACCTTTACCCCTGCAGCTACTTCATCGTCCACCGCGGGAGAGCCCAGCAGCCGTGACCTCATCGGCGAGCAGAAGGTGGAGGACGCGCTGCTGAAGCTCGTGAATAAGCTGCCGAAGTTCCCTTCAGAAGGGGATTTGTCCGAAGACGACAAGGTCAACCAGCTGGAGGCCTTCTCTCGAAAGGTCCAGAACTTACTGGACAACAAGCTGGTGATGAGGGCGTGCCGCCAAGCTAGCTGCACCGGTGAGGGATATATTACCTCCGTCCCTGACATCATGTGGATTGTGGCGGAGGAGTGTTTGCGAGGTGAGCAGCGGGAGTTTGTGGAGAAGGCCGCGGGAGGTGTCGGCACGTCAGCGGGGTGGATACAACGGTACGCTGACGCTGACATATTCTTCGGGGACCTGGCCCTCAGCCTGCTGGCCATCGAGAAGCTGCAGAAGCTGCGTGATGGACTCACCCGAAGACAGTCGAGCAAGGAGACGGCCAACGCTTACCACTCGCGACTGTCTGCGCGACAGCGCACCGTGAACTTCCTGGCCAAGGTAGTGCCTGGTTGTGTGCCCGTCTCCGACGAGGATTTCGGCCACCACTTCTGGCGGGGGTTGGTGCACCACAGCAAGGTGGGGCTGGAAATGAGGAGGGTGAACCTGGACCTCAATGATCCAGGGGAGTGGGAGGATCGGGCACGTGCTGAAGGGCACAGCCGAGGCGTTACCTCGGCTGTTCTCAAGGTGCTCGAGTTCGCCAGTGACATCGAGGCGAGCAAGGCATCCAAGGCGGCGGACGCAGCCAGCAGAAGAGCCCCAGCACCTTCTGCACCTTTCTGGCAGCAACGTCGAGGACGTGCCCTGAATGCACTGACGGAGTCTGAGCTCGATCTGGCCGCGGCATCCACACCTCCTCCTCCACCTGGACTGCCCCTTCCTGGTGCTCCACCTGGCCTCCCGGCTCCAGAGACACGGGAGTGCTACGCGTGTGGAAGGCGTGGACATCTGGTGCGGGATTGCAAGGACGCGGCCAAGCTGGCTGCGTGGAAGGCGAATGCTCCTAAAAGGTTGTCTCGAGACAGGCGGCAGGTGGCCGCTATGTTCTTCGCCATGGCACACGACGAGGACATCTCGTGGGCACCGGCGGAGCTGCGGGGAGAAGTGGAGGCCCTTGCAGCCGCAGACGTCAACGCTGTTCTAGAGTTGGCGGCTCTCACTGATTGTACGGATCTGGTGGAGGGCATCATTGAGGCGCAGCGGGCGTCCCCGGCAGCCGGCGAGTTGCCGGCCGACTCGGATCGGCAATAGGGTCTGAGGACCCTTTCGGCTGAGGGGCCAGAAAGTGACACTGGACGTCGCTCTCTTGCCGAAGCCCCTCAACCGGCTCCCGCAGCGGCGGGGGTAACCCCCATCATCGACGACCCCATGCCTGAGCACTACTCCGTACTAGAACCCTGGGCCTACGAGGGTATCTACAGGCCCTGCTTGGCCGCAGTGTCTGACCGTTTGGATGCTTGGCACTTCAGGCGGCCAGTGGGGGCGCTTTCCATGGAAGTGTTGATGATGCGACTGCGCAAAAGCCTGAAGCGCAAGTCGACGACGGGGATCCGTACTGCACTGGAACGGATGCAACAAGGTCGTGGCATGAGGTCGTCTGCCGCGCCAGCTCGGAGGTACAAGAGACGGTGCGAGCTGGACAACTTCAGGAATGAGGTGGACCTGATGTGCCTGCAGAAGCAAGCCCCGGCCCACCACACTCCGTTGGGCACGCTGCCACTGCCGACGCGGCAACAGCGCATGGTCGAGCACGTGTCGGCACTGTTGCAGGGCCCTTCGAGGTCACGTGGGATGTGCAACGACTCCCAGCAGGTTCGGGCACTGGACCTGGCGGAGACACGGGCCCACGATCTATCCCTTGCGTGGGACGAGATGACTTCGGCGGAGCAGGCTGACGCCCTGCAGCAGGATGCCCCGGTAGGGCACCGCGCGTGGGAAGCGGAGGGCCTTCTGCGCTGGCGCGGCCGACAGCGTGGGATGCCGGCGGAGGAATCGCTGGCCGTCATGGACTCGCCCCCCTACCCTTGGGCTACGGGGGATGTTGGTGGAAACTCCGTGGGAGTGCCCGCGGCTTCTGTTTCGGCCACGGGGACCATCCCTGGCACAGGGGGGGACATCCCCGGGATGCCGGATGCATGGTGCAGCTTGTACAGGGTGCACCAGTACCGTGAGAGGCAGTCGGCGGTGACTCCTGCAGAGGTGAGAGCGGATCTCTTTGGCGAGCAGCCGGAGCAGCAGCCAATTGAGGTTACACCGCCCGATGCCGTGACTCCTGACGAAGTACTGGAGGGTGGACCAATGAGCGAGTCTCCGGAGCACCTGGAGGACAATTTGACCCAGCAAATGGCTGCAGACAGGGGCCAGCAGCGGAGTGCAGACCCGCCAGCGCCGGACGCTGGTGGGGTCGAGGACAGCATGACCCAACAGCTGGCCAAAGCTGGGGCCCCAGAGGAGATTCACGCACTGAATACTCACCCCCTGCAGGAAGACACTGAGGAAGAAAGCATGCGCAGTCACCCACTGACGGAGGATGATGATGACGACGATGATGGTGATGAAGCGTGTGGGGGTGACAACGACACGAGCATGGGTGTCGGCCGTTGCAAGCGCATCCTGCGTGACGGGGGTGTGCTGTGGGCATCTCAGCTCGCTGCGGCTCATGATGAGGAAGGGGCGTTGCTGTTAGTCTTCTACGCGTATCTGCGTGGCAAGCTTGTCAAGGTACTCGTGGACTCCGGTGCCTCGGACAACTTCGTGTCTGAAGACTGTGTACGACGTTGTGGCCTACGCGTACGGCAGGGCCCGCGAATGAAGGTCACACTAGCGGACGGGTCGGTGAAGACCACAGGGGCTGTGGCCTACTCGAAGTTCACGGCCCCCACCGCAGCGGGCTCCACCTATAATGAGTCGGCCATGGCCATGCGGGTGTTGCCACTCGGGATCCGAGTGGACGTGGTGCTGGGGGGGAAATGGTTGCGTAGCCTTTCTCCCATCATGCTGGATTACGCCGGTCACGGCTCCGTGTCCTTCGCGCGCAGAACGAAGGGGGGGGGTAAAGAGCTCGTGACCATCGCCGGCTGCAACCCGGGTAAAAGTGCTGGTGGACGCGGAGACAACTGTGCTGGACTCATCGATGAGGTCTTCCTGACGGCTGTGCAGCTGCGTAAACACCTCCTGTACGCAGAGACTCAGAGGCTTACGGGCGACGCCTCCGCTCAGCCGGCGTGGCTTATGATGGCGCGCAGGGACGGCAGCGAGCACGATTCGGCCTTCGCTGCTACTGCAGCCGGAGATCATCCCGACGCGGAACTCCTCGCGGTCGAGGCCGAAGCAGTATGCCTCTCGGTGGACACTGCAGCTGATGCGAAGCCTGTGGCCAGCACCCAGGTGAAGCTGGAACCCCCGGATACTGGGGGCACCGCCAAAGACATCCCACAGGACACGAGGGACGCCAAGGTGGCACCCCGCTGGAAGGAGAAGTTCCGGGCACTCTTCGAGGAGTTCTCCGAGGAGCTGCGTGACGCCCTCCCCATGATGTCCAAACTGCGGCGGTCGATGGAGGATGAGGCCAGAGTCACCCTTAAGCCAGACAAGGAGGGAGGACCTCCATTTCGCCGTCCCTACCGCATGTCTGTGGAAGAGCTTCGGCAACTGCGGGAACGCATCGAGCAGCTGGTGGAAAAGGGCTACATCAGACCCTCATCCAGTCCTTACGCGGCACCATGTCTCATGGTACCCAAACCGGGCCAGCCTAACACGCTGCGCCTGGTGGTGGACTACCGCCAGCTGAACTCTCAAACAGTGAGAGATCGGTACCCGCTGCCGGACATTCAGTTGATGTTCGACGAGATGCAGGGTGCCACCCACTTCTCCTCCTTCGACGCCGTGGATGGATTCTGGCAAGTCCCCATGGCTGAGGAAGACGTGGAGAAGACAGCATTCACCACCCAGATGGGCTCCTACGAGTGGCTGGTGATGCCACAGGGATTGCAGAATTCCCCGTCACAGTACCAGCGGAGGATGCAGAGAGCCTTAGGACACTTACCTTTCGTCCGAATCTTCATCGACGATGTGGTGGTGTTCTCGAAGGGTGGAGTCCAAGAACACTACGACAACGTCCGTACCTTCCCTCAGACCTGTCGCGAGAAAGGAGTATACCTCAAGGCCTCTAAGGCGCAGATGCTGAAGGAGTCTTTGAGGTTTCTTGGGCACACCCTGTCCAGCGAGGGCTGCAAGCCGCAGCACGACAAGGTGGCGGCAGTGCGCGACTGGCCGGCGCTGGAGAATGTCACTCACGTCCGGCAGTTCCTGGGCCTAGCCGGTTATTATCGTCGGTTCATTCACTGTTTCTCCGACATCGCGCAGCCCCTCACCATGCTCACCAAGAACGAGGTGGAGTGGAGATGGGGCCCTGAGCAGCAGTGGGCCTTCGAAGAGCTGAAAGCAGCACTGGTGGACGCCCCCGTTCTGGCCCTGCCGAACGTGAAGGCCGCAGCGGACGGATCAGCCCCCTTCGTGGTGCAGACCGACGCGAGTGGGGTGGCGCTGGGTGGAGTCCTGATGCAGGACTGTGGTGAAGGACTTAAGGTGATAGCCTACGAGAGCCGGCAGTTCTCCGCGGCTGAGCAGAACTACCACACGGGCGAGAGGGAGCTCTGCGGACTTCACCACTGCACCACGGTGACCTGGCGGCACTACCTGATCTTCACCGCCTTCAAGCTGCAAGGCGACCACCGGCCACTGGAATGGCTGATGGAGCCGGGGAGGGAGCTGAGTCGGCGGCAGGCACGATGGTACATGGATCTCGTGGAGGTGGGGGTCCCCCGCATGGAGTACGTGAAAGGGGCCCTGCTACTGGTTCCAGACGCCTTGTCACGGCGACCCGACTACTCAGCGAAGACACCTCGGGAGGGCTTGAAGGAGGCCGGCATTCTCGACGCTAAGTCGGACCTCCCGAAAGACCCCCTCTCTGTGTTGGACACCTCCGACCTCTTTGAGGAGGGCCCAGCCTTGGGCACCCTGACCCAGCTTGCTGAGGTGAACAGCTGGTTGGACGCGGTGGACACTCTGCAGCTGGCGGAGTTGGCTATGGAGTCCCAACTTGGTGCCAAGGAGCTTCGAGCCCCGCACCATTGCGAGGACCTCCCAATAGAGGTTGCAGCGGGTGCTGGGGGGGTGCAGACGCAGCACCCTGGCGCGGATCTCCCCACGGAGGTCACATCAGACGCTGGAGGGGTGCAGATGCAGCACCCTGGCGCGGATCTCCCGACGGAGGTCACATCAGACGCTGGAGGGGTGCAGATGCAGCACCCTGGCGCGGATCTCCCGACGGAGGTCACATCAGACGCTGGAGGGGTGCAGATGCAGCACCCTGGCGCGGATCTCCCGACGGAGGTCACATCAGACGCTGAAGGGGTGCAGATGCAGCACCCTGGCGCGGATCTCCCGACGGAGGTCACATCAGATGTTGGAGGGGTGCAAACTGAGCACCCCGGCGCGGACCACCTGACGGAGGTCACAGCGCCCCCCACGAGAGGGGCGACGCTGGCGTTTCAGCGTGCTTCCCTGAAGAAGAGTGCAAGGGCTCTTCGGGGGGCCTTCAAGTCCCTTCGCGCAATGGGACGGTCCAAGCTACCAGGAAAGGCGGCATTGGAAATGCCAGCGGAGGCCTCAGAGCAACCTTGTGGCGGGGTGGCCTCACGCACCCGGTCAAAAACTGGGTTACCTCCTGCGGGAGGGACGTCGGGGTGCCAAGCACCCATAGCACCTGCACAAACTCCGCCGCAGGTATCAGCCAAGGTCCCTATGGAGCGCCCCAGCGGCACGGTGACCTCTCGCTCGCGGTCGAACACCAAATCGCCGCCCCAGCAAGAGGCAGTAAAGCCGGCGACACCTCCGACGGTGGTTCTGACTGACGCCCCCAGGACGAGGAAGCCCCCTGCGAAGAGCGCGTCTCAATCGCGGAGGGAATCGACGGGGCGGTTGCACCAGGCATTGTTCGAACGGCTACAGTCGAAATACGGGAAGTTCGACGTGGATGCCTGTCGCGGACCAAAAGGCCGCGGTCAGCTGGTGGACAAATACTGGGAAAACTGCCTAAAGGAGCAGTGGAGAGGACTTCACGTGTGGTGCAGCCCCCCACATGACAGCGACCATCTCACCATCGAGGCTGTACTCCGCACCTACGTGCATGAGTGGCGGCAAGACCCCGAGAACACCTCTGCAGTGTTCCTGCTGCCGGACCTACAGTCGCGCATGCCGCAGTGGAGGAAGCTTTTCAGACGCGCGGGGATGCGTATTGAGGAGGTCATCCCCACACATGACTCTCAGGGGAATCCCACCCAACTGTTTAAGGGAGCAGATGGAGTGCTGCAGGACCTCCCATGGCCGATGCTGGTGGTGCATGCTCCACCCTCGAGGTCAAGACCGCAGAGGATTCGACACCAGCGAGTGCCCCCGCCAATTGTTGATGCAGGCAAGGCGTCAAAGATGCGGGACGCGCAGGGCACAGTTTCTGGAGGAGATTTCCTTGAGGCCCTGCGGGACGAGTACAGCCGAGACGGGCCCCTTCGTACTCTGCGGGAGCAAGTACAGTCAGCTCCCCATCACAGCACTAAGCACTTCTGCATTGTTGGCGAAGTGCTGTGGCGGGTAGCTGCGGGGCACTACCAGCTGGTCCTGGGTGAGGACTCACCCCTCCGGGAGATTGTGTTCCGCGAAGCCCACGACTCCCTGGCAGCGGGTCACACAGGGCGCGACAAGACACTTGAAAGGGTTCTTCGTCGATTCTGGTGGAAGAACGCCTCGGATGATGTGGGGGCTTGGGTGGCGTCCTGCCCCACTTGCCAGGCTGTGAAACCCCGATCGTCATACCCTGATGGACTGCTTAACCCGCATTCGATCCCGTCGCGAAACTGGCAGGACGTGGGTGTGGACTTTGTCACCGGTCTACCTTTGACCGAGCAAGGGAACGACGCGTTCGTCGCCTTCACCTGTAAGCTCTCGAAGATGGTCCACGTGGTCCCCATTAACTTCGGGGACAGCTCAGCAGCCACTATTGCTCGCATCTACTTCGACACCGTGTGGAGGCAGCATGGCGCGCCTATGAAAATTGTCAGCGACCGGGACCCACGCTTCCAAGACGCGTTCTGGAAAGAGCTGATGCGGTTGATGGGGGTCAAGGTGGCAATGACCACCCCTTACAACCCCCGATCTGATGGTCAAGCGGAGCACACCAACCGGGTCGTGGAAGATATGCTTCGCTCCTTCGTCGATGATAGTCCGGAGGACTGGGACCTGTACGCCACCAACGTCAAGTTTGCTATCAACGACTCGCGCAGTGACGTAACCGGTTTCACCCCCTTCGAGTTGTGCTATGGTGTGTCACCCATGTCACAGCTTGACATGTTTCTAGAAGCTGCCCAGTCTACCGATGGGCGACGCAAAGGAGGGGTGGGGACTGCACATGAATGGGCGTTTCGTTTTTCGTCTCAGCTGCGGGACGCGCGGGGTAGACTGGAGTTGGCACAGCAGCGGCAGCGAGATCTCTTCGATCAGCGCCATGGGCAGCGAGAGTATGCGGTGGGGGACCTCGTCTGGGTAGAAGCCAAGCACCTCACGGAGAAGCTCATGGACAGGTCCCTTTGCAGGAAGCTCAGCAAGCGCTGGCATGGGCCGTTGGCGGTAACGGAGCGGTTCTACAGTGGCATGCAGGCGGGTCTTCCGGAGGCAGACCGAGGTGCTCCGGTGGCTTATCGACTGCAGCTCCCCCCACGCTGGCGTATACATGATGTGTTCGCACAACATCGACTGAAGCCATACGTGGGAGGGGCAGATGCGTTCGCGTCACACCGACAGCCAGCAATCCCAGAGGCGGTGATAGTTGATGGACAACGCGAGGCCCATATGGATCGCATTCTGGCTCGACGAGTTCGCATCTCCCGAGGAAAGGAGATTGTGGAATGGAAGGTACGCTGGACGGGCTACTCAAAGGCCCACGATTCGTGGAGGACTCGAGACAAGCTGGAGCGTGGAGCACCTCTGCAGCAGCTTAAGGACTTTGAGACCGAACGTCTGGCCATGGAGGGCCAGGTACGTGACGCTGCATTACGTCGTCGAGAGCAACGCCGTGATACACCCAGTTCTGCTGCGGTGGCGTCAGGTGCCTCTTTAGCCTACCTGTTGGTGAGACCCTGGGAGGAGGAGTTTGAGAACCCCACCGACGAATGCCTTCCTTGGGAACAACGTGGAATGACGAGAGAGGGCGAGGTCACCTATGTTACTACCCTCGCTGCACTTGATACTCGGCCAGTACGGATATTGGTATTGTTCAGTGGAACAGGCTCCGTGGAAAAGGAGTTTGCCCGCTGCTTCCCAGCCTCGAGACCGGTAACTCTGGACGCTGACCCGCTTTGGCGGCCGACTCACGTGACGGCCATTGAGAGCTGGGATTATTGGAGGTATCCCCCAGGGTACTTCGACGTGGTATGGGCAAGCCCCCCTTGTACCCAGTACAGTCAGGCCCGCACCACTGGAGGTCCGCCCGATTTCGTTACAGCGGACGCGTGCGTACAACGCACCCTAGACATCATCGAGTATCTCCGTCCTCAACACTGGTTTGTGGAGAACCCGATGGGCCGTTACCCTGACGCCCTGCGTTTCAGGCCAGTAATGAGCCACTTGCCGGCGCCCCTCACTTGCACCTACTGCATGTATGGGAAACGATACATGAAACCTACGTGTATATGGGCGAGCTCGCCTCCGCCCGAACCCTTACTGCAATGCTCTGCAGCGACTCCTTGTTCGCATCGACGTGCAACAGGAGTTCACCCTGATACTGCACAACTGGGACCGAGTGGTCATCGGAAGGGGATGCAGAAGTCACACGCAGTGTATCCAGTTCCAGAGGGTCTACTGCGGCATCTGTTCCAGCACTTGACTTTTGGAGGCACAGGAAAGTAAACGATGTTACGGTCATAACCCTTGGACCGAGTGCAACCGATCTACGGCAAGCAGAGTTTCGAAGGAGAAGACGAAGACTGAAGACCTGCCTTAGATATCGGTTGTGTGCGGTTGGGTGAATCCGGGATGAGCGTTGGCAGCGTGATCCTTGGTGAAGCCCTTCTGCTACGCTGATGAGCAGAGGAATCACGAGACCCCTGTACGCTATTGTATGTGTGATTATGCTTTAGTCGTGGTTTCAGGGGAAAGTCCACTCCTAACGGGGGGAGAGTTGTGCCAGGAGGCACGACGTACCTGCTGAGACACCCATAGTAGGGGGGTCTGATTTCGATGAGAATAAGAGTAGCGAACTATTAGGGAAATTAGTGAGTGGATGTGACATTGCCTGAGCGAACAGTTGGGGAAAATAATATGTGAGCTCGGAGGAGAGAATAAAGAGAGGTAACAGAGTTGGTCTCTCAGACTTGGACAGCAAATGATATAACTCTTGCTGTCTGGGTTTATGTTAAATAGTATATCTGAATATATGATATGATTCCTCAAGATAATAGAGGATAACAGTCTACTCCTGGGAATTCCCCTGGGACAACTAATCATATATACTGTGTTCGGACTAGCTAGTGCTATGACCTGTCATATTATGACAGTGGTCATATCCTAGTAACCGATAAGCTTGAGCCAACAATAAATGACCTTGGCTGCGGAGTTACTCTTCTGGTATACATTTAGGGCAGTACCAGTCTCCTCGTGGCAAATGCTTTAGTGGGGAGGAACAACATTTGAAATGCAGGCTCCCAAGACATGAGCGTGTGTCGCACACGAGCATTTTGTTTGGTGGACCATCTGCGGTGCTACACACCATACATGGAATATTCGCGAGGTTTACATTACTCCGCTTCGATCTGGATGGTGTCCGTGTCGTTGTTGTCTTGGAGGGAAGTGTGTGGTGGGGTGATGGAGTGCTGATTGTAGATGGATCACATGGTAAATCGAGACAGATTGGTGTGTTTACAGCGCCGCAACGTTTGTTCATCTCAGTAGCTCTTGATTGAGCATCAGATGTTGTTGCCGCATCAGGAGCGTTGTAGTATAAGCATTTGGATGCTTGCTGGAATTGCAACCTGTCTGTCCAGAGAGGACGTTGGTCGCGAATGAACGCGCAGTTGCGTGTCTTCCCGGGCACTAACTCAGACTTTGGCAGAGTGGATAAATTGTCGAAAAATGTATAATCTATTGCAAACGCGTGCATGTTGTGTTGTGTGCTATGTGTGCGCAAGTGCATGGGTTAATTTAAAGATGGCATGCAAGCATGCACACATGCAAATTTATCAATCAATGTCCACGCATGCACACGTACACGCACACGCACACGCACACATGCATGCACACACGATTTACACACGCGCACATGCACCGAATCATGCACACACTCATATAAAATGAACGACATAAGATGCACCATCCAAATGATTAATCCAGCGCACCACCATCCAAGCGGATGCAATAAGCAAACGAATCATGCAGAAAGAAGGCGGAGCCGTTCCAAGATATTACATATATACACCGTACAAACTAAAGCATTTTCCTGCATCATACGACTTGCATGCATGCATCATTGATGCAGGGTATTGTGATTTGCAACATTGGATGCGCACAAATAACATGGCGCACAAACGGAACGGCATTTGTCACACTTTCTTTTTTCTCCTGGTGTGTGTGTGTGTGTGTGTAGCATCTAGTCACGGCCGATGCCCTGCCCTGTTGCCGCATGTTTTTCATATACACTGGGATTCGCGATGAAAGGTCGGTCTTTGTGAGCGGGTTTCGCGTGCCGACGTGCAGTGTGCGTGCGTATTACTGTGGATGAATAAATATTCACACCGACATGAACCCACATCATATATTGCGCGCATGGGTGCACACATGTACATCCTATATATGTATATATATATATATATATGTACACTATTGAAAAATAAGCATGTCGAAACCATGAGACTGCTTGCACAACGAAACATTGTTTATCTAGTTAGGCAGAACGTTGGGGGTTGAACCCAAGCCACAAATAAATTTCAAACTATGTGGACATCGCCCTCCTCCATTCTTTGAGCACGTGGTGCTGATGACTGTCAAGTTTGTGTGTGTGTGTGTGTGATATGTAATATATGATAGATGATGTATGCGTGTGCGTGCGTGTGCGGTGTATTTATGCTGCAAACGAACACTACAAATTAATCAGTGCGTAGATGGCGATGAATAATTCGTGGATAACACACACGTATGCAAACACCGCAGTGTTATTATTATGTATGCACGAGATCGCACTTTGTTGGATGAGTGTAATAATGATAGCACCATCGTCACTATCCTTGGGTGCACGTTACAAGCATCGACAGCACACACGTACCGCGTATATTCCATCGTGAAAGCTGCGTGAGTATGCCTCGTTGGTCAATGCACTCTTTTGTGCCTGCACACTACGCACATGACACGCTCATACGCATACAAACTCATGCATATTTACCACATGCGCACACGAGTTGTGCACAGTCATACCTGGTTTTGCACTATATGTTATTGCTTATTTGTTTATCATGGAGCGGAGTAAATACTGAAAACAATGCTGATGAAAATATGGCTGACTGCCGCACCCCACATATGGTAATATTAATATTGGCATGCGTTGCTGCCCTCACAATACTCTAGCCCGTAACGCGGTAATAAAGCTGCATCACAGCTCGAACTACGCGTGTATACTGCTCTCTATAAATCCCGTCATGAATTTGGTTTCGACCTCCATCATTACCCTAGCGATACCTGCGCCGCCACACAAATAGTCACACAAAATATTAGAGCATGCATTCTGATTGCGACGAGCAGTGGTGGGACGCGTAGGTATAATTGCGAGCACTATATGGCGAAGGTAGTCGCAGAAGCACGCTCGTGAATATTGTATACACGCTCGGTCGAGTCACGCGATATCGTAACAATAAGCGGGCATACCATCAACGACAAATTGACATCTTCGAATGCTTATTTTCTCGCCCATTGCAGGATGCGTCCCGCACGTCGCGACAACGGGGTAGACGACGATATTCGCTGATGTGTCACATAATCTATCGTTATCGCATGCAGGCAGCACATGCGCATTGCTGCATGCGCGTGGACAGCCCATGAGCAAACCACACAACAGTACCGATAAAACTTTGGACAATAGGGTATAGAAACTGTGAAGCATTGCCTAATCAAGCAGTCGCTTGCGTAAGGTACTCTGCGGCGACGTTCTACATATCGACATAGCACTCTTCGCTATATATGTACCATCGGTGCACACGCACAAGCCATACAGGCAGGCGCGAACGATCGTCGCTTCAACAATAAGCCGTCAAAGTGACCCTAAATATCATACAACTTTTTCGTAACTATATATCTTGATCGCGACTGCTTTCTTGATGGTTGAAACTTGTCCCAACATTTTCAAAAAATAGCGAAACAGTGGGACAGATCGTGTAAGCGATTCCCACCGGTTGTGTACGCGATGCGAAGCGGCAAGATCGCGACAAGCGAAATGCGCGATCGCGGCGATCACTGATAAGCCGGCGGTCACCCCGTCGGTTTATATTTTGAATCTCAGTGGTATATTTCCCGCGCAGCAAACATTCAGACCCGGTTTTCGAAAATCCCATTTCATTGCATAATGTGATCACATAAGGTACTAGATACACACCCTATTATTCGCATCGTTGGTTACTCTTACGGATGTGGTGGCGGAGGAGCGTGAAGCGAGGCCGGTGAGCTGCTCCACTCTGTGTGGGTGCACATCATGGACCCGGGGTCGCCAGCACGATTTTGGATGACTGCTTCGCATTCGTGTCGCGGTCAACGACGGGAAGAGATGTTTGCTGGAGATCCTGCGCCGGCGATTCCAAGATGAACCAGCACCTTTCGAGGCCGAGAAGGAGTTGTACGCTCACTGAAACTGCCGCCGCCCGCGCCCTCTTGTACGGACGGGGGAGGTCACCTTCAACACCTTCAAGGACACCACTAGCGCCACCTCCGCCACCGCCGCCACCGCCGGCAGCGGACATTGAGTCGGCGGTGTCTGATGACGAGTACACGATGGCGCCCTTTTCAGTCCTCAGAGCAAGAAGTGCCCGACCAGTCCTTCGCCGACAAAATTGCATCTTCAAGTTTCACCGTCACCGCCGGCGACCCCGACTCGCCTTTACACTTCATGGGCGACAACAACGACACCATCCGCGTGGACTGCCACTCCCGGGCAGTGAGATTAGCAGCGATGACAATAACGACACTGACGGGATGACGCAGTCGGTGGTGCCAGGACGGGTCATTTTCGTGCCTCCTTGTCCCTTGTCGCCCAATCCACTTCGGCAAGCACTTCTGTCCGTAGTGTTTCTTGCAATATGCTTTTGCGCCACCGCGCACGCCGCTCCCCGCTCGTGGTTGCGGCGGCTCCGCGCATGATGGCGCCTACAGCGATCAGGGGGTTGGTGGTCGGTGCTATTTGCACTACTTTACTGGGCACGATGCCACTGACGTTTGACCCCGTGGCGCCCGTGGGAACCTTCAATCGAAATTCCACATTCGTCCACTACGTTATTTTCACCGGACGCTATATATTTACTAGCGCATGGCCATCTTCAATTTGGTCAAATATGGCGAGATCTGGACCGGCAGCCCTCCAAGGAGTCCCTGGGTGCAGGCCCCGTTAGACTCCTAGTCGATAAGCAGTGGGCATCGGCGCAAAGTGGTTCCCATAACCTACTGGAAAGAACTATGCAGTCATCGTGAAAGCTGTGGTAGACACACGTGGAACGGCATGGACAAAGCTAAAGTTGATTATTCCGCATATGAAATATAGCGATGAGTGTTGTGGTTCACTTTTTGAGTCGAGCGGATTCCATCGCGGGAAACATGCAACCGCGAAGGGACTCGAACCCATGAACTCTCACTTAATATGCGATCGCTCTATCCGCTGAGCTACGCGAAGCCATTGATGACATCGGTGAGCATTCCGAGATACTTGTACAGTATCTGATATGACACGATTCGCGCTTCGGCAGCTTCGATGACTTACCGCATCTATCTTATGACTGCACGCGAACTCTAACACATCTCCCCTCTTAAATCGAATGTGGTCACCTGACATTCGCGTCGATTTACTTTTCAGAGGCCCAACCTTTGGATGTGATGACGTGGCAGTTCTTGGGATGCAGCCATGTGGGTGTGGGCGTGGGCGTGGGCGTGGGCGCAAAATCAAGCCAAGGCAATCAACCTAGAAAGCTAGGATATGGTTTCAGAATAATGAGAGGCACCGTCATCAGTTGGTACGACGGGGAGAATCACAAAGTCGTGGCGTGTGTTCCAGCATGTATTACGACCGGAACATGTGCAAATCGGCTACTAGCTTAAGGCATGATCTACACTGGCTTGATTCCGAGAGTGGAGAGTTGAAAGTATTAGTGCGACGACAACGCAAATTGATGCACCTGACTTCAAAGCTACTTTATGCTAACCGCTTTGAAAGGACACCTGTATCGCACACACCTAGTTTTCCTAAAACCTCTGACCGGTTATACGGCGACACGGGGTTTCGTGGTTATAACCTGGGATATTTTAAAATTTGCCTATAGCTTCTCCTACTAAAACCTCTAACCGGTTATACGGTGACACGGGGCTCATGGGTTTTAGCCGCGGGTTATCTTGAAATAACCCAGGGCTCGGTATCGGTTGATTTTTGAAAAATCGATAGCAACTGATAGTCCGAATTTTTGGAATCGATCGATAGGGATACCATGCAATTTTATATCGTATGATTATGATAGAGGTCAGCCATGCATCGATCGATCGTGATAGTTTCAGAGGTTGCATCGATTGATCCTAATACTTGAGAATAAACATTTCTAACTATCGAATAGATACAAATAGTGTACCATTCATACTTCGACCGATACCGATAATTACACATATTGTACCGATAATCCATGATAATCAAGTCTAACCGATAATAGGGTATGCAGATGCTCAATGCATGCATTCACTACTGCCTATTAATTGGCCATCATATCAAATATTAATACTATCTACTGGATGTTTACACTGGCCATCATGATATGCTCATTGCTCAAGTGTGCATACTGGTGCTCTACTGCAAGGCTAATATCATCTACTCGTGGGTGTTTACACTCGCCATCATGATATGCTCAAGCGTGCATTCATTGGTGCTTTTCTGCAAGGCACCATGCATGCGCCCTACACCACTAAACAAACACTCCACACCTGCAGAGCTACCTGGTGGTGCATGGAACTGCCTACTCATTTTGAACAAGTGTAGCAGTGTCGCCTTACGCCCGATCCACCACAGACTCCAATAGGACAGAGGAACGCGGCGCATCAGGCATGGCCAAATAGCGGGCTAGCTCATCAACATCGGCGCAAGGCACCACTACCTCGGCAAACTCGTCTTCCTCATTTCCGTTCAACAGATCAAATCCGTTGGAATTGATTGTGAG
This sequence comes from Cymbomonas tetramitiformis, assembly GCA_001247695.2. NCBI lineage: Eukaryota > Viridiplantae > Chlorophyta > Pyramimonadophyceae > Pyramimonadales > Pyramimonadaceae > Cymbomonas > Cymbomonas tetramitiformis. The sequence continues at coordinate 27,272 of LGRX02027449.1, read as the reverse complement.
CCGTGCCCGTTGTGCTGCAGGGGGGTCCCACCGAAATTATCGATGGGAAACCGATACCCGGTCATAATTCATCGAACGATACCGATATTTTGAATTCATCTAACCGATCGATAGGGATGATACGACCCGAAATATCGATGAATACTAATTGCTAGATTTTTCTATGTAGCGTAATCGATCGATACCGATTATGCGCGTGAGCCGATCGATCGATGATGATAGTGACCGATTTTCGGTCGATACACCGATAGATCTAACTATCGGCGTAATCGATACCGAGCCTTGAAATAACCCGGGTTCTATGAAACCTAGGTAAATGCCTTGTGGAATATGGCTTGTGCTGACTCAGAAACTACAAATAAATTATGTTGGCAATACAAGTATATTTTGGAATACATTGTTTCATTTAATGGCATAGATTTGAGGTACTAGTAGTAGGCTTGAATACGTCTTAGAACCGTGGTGACATTGTTTTAAGTAGCTATCGTATTCTGAGGCTGCAAAATAATGTCGCACCAGGCTTCCATGGTCTCAGGTGGACTATTACTTTGCATTGCTTCTGAGACATCCCCTCTGCCGATATCAAGTGTCCATTTTACGATAAATTTCACACGTGAGGCCATCTAGAAGTCTGCACTTGACTTGGTCTTTTCCATTCCGAAGGTTCGCAAGACGAGGAACCAAATTCCGTATCAGAAATACAATGACAGATAAGCACTTGGTCTATTCATGTGAGAATAATCTAATAGCCTGATAGCAAAGATCAGTGATAGCCATAAACCAATAGACTCACTACACAACATGCTGAAACAACTTGTGTTCTGTAAAACCCTTCCCACATACCCCGAGGATTTCCTGTGCGAAGGAGCTCCCAACGATTTGCAACTGCCAGGAGTTCTTCGAGTTCCCACTGTTCCATCTCGAGCAACTTTTGTATGCCCCCAAACCGCAGCAAATAGTATGTAATATGAAGTACAGCAACTATAAAAATCACAAGGTTCAGATCAGTCGCCACCTTCTCCTCCTCCTGTATTCCTTGAACAGCCAACCATCCGGAGATCCCCGCGTACAATATCCAAAAGAGAAATCCGCATAAATACCTCCACGCTATGGAGGCCCTCCCACGGCTTGACATGCCATTCTCGTGATGTGCCAGCAAGAGTGCTACCTCATCCCGCGTAAAAGTTTCCAGCAGATTCACCCACTGTTTTTCCTCTTCTGATTTGGGTGTGAGGTTGGATATGGTCATTTGCGTTATCGGATCGCATGCAGATTCCCCGGAGGCAACCAACGCCCGTGCGGTCACGATCTGAGTGTGGATCTTCTCAGAGATTTTGAAGTTGGGGAGGATTAGATATCCAGCGAAAAAGCTGGTAGCGACCACAAGTGAAAAGGACTGCAGCCCGGCGATTACTGCAGGCGGCTGCACGTCACCGTCCATGTCAGTTTCACTGGAGGGATCTAGTTCCGGGTCGAAGCCGAGTGCCGCGAGCACTCCGAGAAAGATCGCGGTTACAGCCTGCTGTACGAAGTTCTTGACCACCTGTGAGATGGCGGAGAACATGGCCTCCCGTCTGCGGCCGGTGATGAGCTCGTCATAGTCGATCGCATCGGCCTGGTGGATGTTCATAGTGACGCTGAGGACTCCCCCGAAGCCGCCGAAGGGGAAGCCGATGAGTACCATCAGGACCCCTCCCGTGTACCCCTCGCAGAAAGACGACGGGAAGACTAGCGCGAAGCAGGCCACGAGCGAGAGGAGCGCGTACGCAGAGACCTGCACACACGTCTGTAAGTGCTGTGCGACGACACTTGTTATCACGAGGGGAAGCAAACGATACAAGTAAGCAACATCGAGGTTGTCAGAGAAACAACGAAAAGGCGACGTGGATGGTGATGCCACCAGTTTTGCGAGGAGTTCGCAGACCTACCTGGAGCTTGCTATAACGTGCGCAAAGTCGGTCCGTGAATGGTGCACTGATGAGGGCGCCGGTCAGGACGGAAACCCCGAAGTACGAGTACCAAGTCTCAGGATTTGCAAAGCCAGAGACGTATCTAAAATAGTAAGGCAGCAGCGTGAATGTCGTGGCGCTCACCGCCGCTACCACGCGCAGGGACAGGATAACGCGAAACTGCGGGTTGCTCACGGCGGCGTGAAGGGTGGCGATGATGCCTTCGCGTGGCGACGAAAGGCCCACGGTTCGCTCCTCATGGACGGTCCACACCAAATATAAGTTGGAGAAGAAGAATAGCAGTGCGATTATGATTCCAAGGACAGTGGTTACTGCCGGCGACTGATCCACGCCGGCATAGAGAAAGAGGCCAAATATAGAACCGAGGATACCCATCACCGTCATCGCCGTGTACAGCTGCGGCCTAGAAGTTTCGTCGTTCGCTATCTCGCAAGCCCATGCCATGCAGATCCCTAGCCAGCCCTGATAAAATATCATCACCAAACCGTATGACAGTACATAGTTCACGACAATGTTGTCTCCTCCTACAAGGGACGGGCTGTAGTAGCAAACCATTGGAATGATGAGTAGCGTCGGAAAGAGGATCATATAAGGCCGCCGCCGGCCCATGCTGCTCTGTGTTCTGTCAGAGATCCAACCGAAAAATGTTGAGGCGAGAACGACCAAAGCGGACACCACGAGTTGCGTAATTGCTGCAGTTCTTGGAGACAGAGACTCGTGAATTGTGTAGTACGCAGCCATGGGTGGGGAGGTGGCCTCGAACATAGACGCAGCAACACCAGTCGCAGCGCCGAAAGACCAAGCTTCCACAATACTGATTTTCTGGGTTGGGCCTGTTCCATCTGAGCCGCGTTCCTCTGCGCAGTCGGGTAAAAGTTGTCGCCTCTCCCGACTCGTCGAACCGGCAGAGTCAGGTTCCGTTCGTAACGCCGCCAGGCTCATTGTAGCTTTTAATATTTCAGAGATCTTCGAGACTGTTTATACATGTTGCTCTACTGTTACAATTATGCTGTTATTTGGTGTCTGATAACACAGTGCTTTGTCCGAACCCTAGGACGGCGCTTAAAGCAAGGTGTGGGCATTGCGCGACTGTCAGCTCGTCACGGCTGTGGTTGAACGGCAAGTACAGATATAAAGAACCATCTCTATCCATCTACAGCTTTACAGAACATGGCCTTGAAATTTGTTGACGTGATACAAAATACACGCACAAACGCACGCAACCAGTTTAACAGTGCACCTTTGCTTGCACAGTGCGTTCCCGTATGCGACAGTCCGTTCTGAGGACCAACGCTGTTGGAATCTACTGCAGCTCACCAGACCTGACGCAGAGTTGAGAATGACGGAACACAAGTTGACAAGTAGAAGTACATACAATTTTATATAGTACTAGGCGGATCGATCTCAAAAAGAGAGTGCTTCGCTTTTCGCGTCCCAACATGCCACGCCATAACACGTGGGTGGCGTCGCGGTAAATGTACGCGCGACTGCAGTGGCACTGTCATCGTTAGCGTCTGGCGATCGTGAGATCGGAAGTTCGTCTGTGTCGCCCGATGGGATTCGCGGTTTGCTGCCGATGATTAAGTAAGGTAAGTAAGGTGACACTAGGCGCTGTCGATCACAAATATGCGATCTCCACTAGGCGCCGATCTTTTTGGACAGCGCGATTAATTATCATGCGATGTTAACATGGATATCGCCATTACATCATCTGACCGTAGGATCATGTGCGCGGCAGTGCTTTGCTTTTTGCTTCCCAGCATGCCATGCCATAACGCGTGGGTGGCGTCGTGGTACATGCACGCGATTGTGGTGGCATTGTCATCGTTACTGTAGCGTCTGGCGATCGTGAGATGGAACATTCGACTGTATCGCCCGTTGGGATTCGAGCTTTGCTGCTGCTGCCGATTAAAGTAAGGTACTAGGCCCGGTCGATCTTAAATTAAGATCTCCACTAGGCGCATCTGACGGTCGATGGGATTATTTATCTTGCTGACGTGGCGCACTCGAGAGATCCGAACATGAACATCGAGTCTGCCAGTCCATTAATGATTTGACATTTCTCGATCCTCGCGTCTGCTATGCAATGTAAAAGTGAATCTATCTGATTTCCGAACATCGCGTCGGCCATGCGATGTTTAAATAATTTTCGCCATTACACTATCTGGCCGTAGGATCATGTGCGCGACAGTGCTTTGGTTTTTGCTTCCCAGCATGCCATGCCATAACGCGTGGGTGGCGTCGCGATAAATGTACGCGACTGCAGTGGCAGTGTCATCGTTGGCGTCTGGTGATCGTGAGATCGGAAATTCGACTGCGTCGCCCGTTGGGATTCGAGCTTTGCTGCTGCTGCTGCTGCTGCTGCTGATTAAGGTACTAGGCCCGGTCGATCTTAAATTAAGATCTCCACTAGGCGCATCTGACGGTGGATGGGATTATTTATCTTGCCGACGTGGCGCACTCGAGAGATCCGAACATGAACATCGAGTTTGCCATTCCATTAATGATTTGACATTTCTCAATCCTCGCGTCTGCTATGCAATGTAAAAGCGAATCTATCTGATTTCCGAACATCGCGTCGGCCATGCGATGTTTAAATAATTTTCGCCATCACACTATCTGGCCGTAGGATCATGTGCGCGACAGTGCTTTGCTTTTTGCTTCCCAGCATGCCATGCCATAACGCGTGGGTGGCGTCGCGATAAATGTACGCGACTGCAGTGGCACTGTCATCGTTGGCGTCTGGCGATCGTGAGATCGGAAATTCGACTGCGTCGCCCGTTGGGATTCGAGCTTTGCTGCTGCTGCTGCTGCTGCTGCTGCTGCTGATTGACTATGTACTAGGCCCGGTCGATCTTAAATTAAGATCTCCACTAGGCGCATCTGACGGTGGATGGGATTATTTATCTTGCCGACGTGGCGCACTCGAGAGATCCGAACATGAACATCGAGTCTGCCAGTCCATTAATGATTTGACATTTCTCAATCCTCGCGTCTGCTATGCAACGTAAAAGCGAATCTATCTGATTTCCGAACATCGCGTCGGCCATGCGATGTTTAAATAATTTTCGCCATTACACTATCTGGCCGTAGGATCATGTGCGCGACAGTGCTTTGCTTTTTGCTTCCCAGCATGCCATGCCATAACGTGTGGGTGGCGTCGCGATAAATGTACGCCACTGCAGTGGCACTGTCATCGTTGGCGTCTGGCGATCGTGAGATCGGAAATTCGACTGCGTCGCCCGTTGGGATTCGAGCTTTGCTGTTGCTGCTGCTGCTGCTGATTGACTATGTAAGTAAGTAAGTAAGGTAATTTACTTGGTGCCAAGATTATAAAGGTCAGAGGTCTAGGCCCGGTCGATCTTAAATTAAGATCTCCACTAGGCGCATCTGACGGTCGATGGGATTATTTATCTTGCCGACGTGGCGCACTCGAGAGATCCGAACATGAACATCGAGTCTGCCATTCCATTAATGATTTGACATTTCTCAATCCTCGCGTCTGCTATGCAATGTAAAAGCGAATCTATCTGATTTCCGAACATCGCGTCGGCCATGCGATGTTTAAATCATTTTCGCCATTACACTATCTGACCGTAGGATCATGTGCGCGACAGTGCTTTGCTTTTTGCTTCCCAGCATGCCATGCCATAACGCGTGGGTGGCGTCGCGATAAATGTACGCGACTGCAGTGGCACTGTCATCGTTGGCGTCTGGCGATCGTGCGATCGAAAATTCGACTGCGTCGCCCGTTGGGATTCGAGCTTTGCTGCTGCTGCTGCTGCTGCTGCTGCTGCTGCTGATTGACTAAGGTAAGTAAGGTAATTTGGTTTGGGTGAAGATTATAAAGGTCAGAGGTCTAGGCCCGGTCGATCTTAAATTAAGATCTCCACTAGGCGCATCTGACGGTCGATGGGATTATTTATCTTGCCGACGTGGCGCACTCGAGAGATCCGAACATGAACATCGAGTCTGCCATTCCATTAATGATTTGACATTTCTCGATCTTCGCGTCTGCTATGCGATGTAAAAGCGAATCTATGTGATTTCCGAACATCGCGTCGGCCATGCGATGTTCATATCATTTTCGCCATTACACTATCTGGCCGTAGGATCATGCGCGCGACAGTGCTTTGCCTTTTGCTTCCCAGCATGCCATGCCATAACGCGTGGGTGGCGTCGCGATATATGTACGCGACTGCAGTGGCACTGTCATCGTTGGCGTCTGGTGATCGTGCGATGGAAAATTCGACTGCGTCGCCCGTTGGGATTCGAGCTTTGCTGCTGCTGCTGCTGCTGCTGCTGCTGCTGCTGCTGCTGATTGACTAAGGTACTAGGCCCGGTCGATCTTAAATTAAGATCTCCACTAGGCGCATCTGACGGTCGATGGGATTATTTATCTTGCTGACGTGGCGCACACGAGAGATCCGAACATGAACATCGAGTCTGCCATTCCATTAATGATTTGACATTTCTCGATCCTCGCGTCTGCTATGCAATGTAAAAGTGAATCTATCTGATTTCCGAACATCGCGTCGGCCATGCGATGTTTAAATCATTTTCGCCATTATACTATCTGACCGTAGGATCATGTGCGCGACAGTGCTTTGCTTTTTTGCTTCCCAGCATGCCATGCCATAACGCGTGGGTGGCGTCGTGGTACATACACGCGACTGCAGTGGCACTGTCATCGTTGGGTTCTGGTGATCGTGAGATCGAAAATTCGACTGCGTCGCCCGTTGGGATTCGAGCTTTGCTGCTGCTGCTGCTGCTGCTGCTGCTGCTGCTGCTGATTGACTAAGTACTAGGCCCGGTCGATCTTAAATTAAGATCTCCACTAGGCGCATCTGACGGTCGATGGGATTATTTATCTTGCCGACGTGGCGCACACGAGAGATCCGAACATGAACATCGAGTCTGCCAGTCCATTAATGATTTGACATTTCTCGATCCTCGCGTCTGCTATGCAATGTAAAAGTGAATCTATCTGATTTCCGAACATCGCGTCGGCCATGCGATGTTTAAATAATTTTCGCCATTACACTATCTGGCCGTAGGATCATGTGCGCGACAGTGCTTTGCTTTTTGCTTCCCAGCATGCCATGCCATAACGCGTGGGTGGCGTCGCGATAAATGTACGCGACTGCAGTGGCACTGTCATCGTTGGCGTCTGGCGATCGTGAGATCGAAAATTCGACTGCGTCGCCCGTTGGGATTCGAGCTTTGCTGCTGCTGCTGCTGCTGCTGCTGCTGCTGCTGCTGCTGATTGACTAAGGTACTAGGCCCGGTCGATCTTAAATTAAGATCTCCACTAGGCGCATCTGACGGTCGATGGGATTATTTATCTTGCCGACGTGGCGCACTCGAGTGATCCGAACATGAACATCGAGTCTGCCAGTCCATTAATGATTTGACATTTCTCAATCCTCGCGTCTGCTATGCAATGTAAAAGCGAATCTATCTGATTTCCGAACATCGCGTCGGCCATGCGATGTTTAAATAATTTTCGCCATTACACTATCTGGCCGTAGGATCATGTGCGCGACAGTGCTTTGCTTTTTGCTTCCCAGCATGCCATGCCATAACGCGTGGGTGGCGTCGCGATAAATGTACGCCACTGCAGTGGCACTGTCATCGTTGGCGTCTGGCGATCGTGAGATCGGAAATTCGACTGCGTCGTCCGTTGGGATTCGAGCTTTGCTGCTGCTGCTGCTGCTGCTGATTGACTATGTACTAGGCGCTGTCGATCACAAATATGCGATCTCCACTAGGCGTCGATCCTTTTGGACAGCACGAATACTTACCATGCGATGGTAACATGGATATCGCCATTACATCATATGACCGCAGGATCATGTGCGCGACAGTGCTTTGCTTTTTGCTTCCCAGCATGCCATGCCATAACGCGTGGGTGGCGTCGCGGTACATACACGCGACTGTCGTGGCACTGTCATCGTTAGCGTCTGGCGATCGTGAGATGGAAAATTCGACTGTATCGCCCGTTGGGATTCGAGCTTTGCTGCTGCTGCTGCTGCTGATTAAGGTAAGGTAAGGTAAGGTAAGGTAAGGTAAGGTAATTTGGTTTGGGTGAAGATTATAAAGGTCAAAGGTCTAGGCGGATCGATCTCAAAAAGAGATCTCCACTAGGCCATCTGACCGTAGGATCATGTGCGCGACAGTGCTTCGCTTTTTGCTTCCCAACATGCCATGCCAGGTCAGAGGTCTATGCGCTGTCGATCACAAATATGCGATCTCCACTAGGCGTCGATCTTTTTGGACAGCGCGATTAATCACCATGCGATGTTAACATGGATATCGCCATTACATCATATGACCGCAGGATCATGTGCGCGACAGTGCTTTGCTTTTTGCTTCCCAATATGCCATGCCATAACGCGTGGGTGGCGTCGTGGTACATACACGCGACTGTAGTGGCACTGTCATCGTTGGCGTCTGGCGATCGTGAGATGGAACATTCAACTGTATCGCCCGTTGGGATTCGAGCTTTGCTGCTGCTGCTGCTGCTGCATGTAATACACTAGGCGCTGTCGATCACAAATATGCGATCTCCACTAGGCGTCGATCTTTTTTGACAGCACGATAAATCACCATGCGATGTTAACATGGATATCGTTATTAAATCATATGACCGTAGGATCATGTGCGCGACAGTGCTTTGCTTTTTGCTTCACAGCATGCCATGCCATAACGCGTGGGTGGCGTCGCGATAAATGTACGCGACTGCAGTGGCAGTGTCATCGTTAGCGTCTGTCGATCGTCAGATCGATAATTCGACTGCGTCGTTCGTTGGGATTCGAGCTTTGCTGCTGCTGCTGCTGATTAAGGTAAGGTAAGTAAGGTACTAGGCCCGGTCGATCTTAAATTAAGATCTCCACTAGGCGCATCTGACGGTGGATGGGATTATCTATGCGATGTTAACATGGATATCGCCATTACATCATCTGACCGCAGGATCATGTGCGCGACAGTGCTTTGCTTTTTGCTTCCCATCATGCCATGCCATAACGCGTGGGTGGCGTCGCGATAAATGTACGCGACTGCAGTGGCACTGTCATCGTTGGCGTCTGGCGATCGTGAGATCGATAATTCGACTGCGTCGCCCGTTGGGATTCGAGCTTTGCTGCTGCTGCTGCTGCTGCTGCATGTAATACACTAGGCCCGGTCGATCTTAAATTAAGATCTCCACTAGGCGCATCTGACGGTCGATGGGATTATTTATCTTGCCGACGTGGCGCACTCGAGAGATCCGATCATGAACATCGAGTCTGCCACTCCATTAATGATTTGACATTTCTCGATCCTCGCGTGTGCTCTGCAATGTTAAAGCGAATCTATCTGATTTCCGAACATCGCGTCGGCCATGCGATGTTTAAATCATTTTCGCCATTACACTATCTGACCGTAGGATCATGTGCGCGACAGTGCTTTGCTTTTTGCTTCCCAGCATGCCATGCCGTAACGCGTGGGTGGCGTCGTGGTACATACACGCGACTGTTGTGGCACTGTCATCGTTGGCGTTTGGCGATCGTGAGATCGAAAATTCGACTGTATCGCCCGTTGGGATTCGAGCTTTGCTGTTGCTGCTGCTGCTGATTAAGGTAAGGTAAGGTAAGGTAAGGTAAGGTAAGGTAAGGTAAGGTAAGGTAATTTGGTTTGGGTGAAGATTATAAAGGTCAAAGGTAGGTAATTTGGTTTGGGTGAAGATTATAAAGGTCAAAGGTCTAGGCCCGGTCGATCTTAAATTAAGATCTCCACTAGGCGCATCTGACGGTCGATGAGATTATTTATCTTGCCGACGTGGCGCACTCGAGAGATCCGAACATGAACATCGAGTCTGTCATTCCATTAATGATTTGACATTTCTCGATCCTCGCGTCTGCTATGCAATGTAAAAGCGAATCTATCGATTTCCGAACATCGCGTCGGCCATGCGATGTTTAAATAATTTCGCCATTACACTATCGACCGTAGGATCATGTGCGCAGCGATGCTTTGCTTTGCTTCGAAGCATGCCATGCCATAACGCGTGGGTGGCGTCGCGATAAATGTACGCGGCTGCGTAGCTTGTCATCGTTGGCGCGGCGATCGTGAGATCGAAAATTCAGCTGCCGCGTCGCCGATTCGCGCTTTCTTTGCTGCTGCTGCTTTTTGATTGACTATGTAAGTAAGGTAATTTACTTGGTGCCAAGATTATAAAGGTCGAGAGGTAGTAAGTAAGTAAGGTAATTTACTTGGTGCCAAGATTATAAAGGTCGGTAGGTAAGGTAATTTGGTTTGGGTGAAGATTATAAAGGTCGAGGTAGGTAAGGTAAGGTAAGGTAATTTGGTTTGGGTGAAGATTATAAAGGTCAAAGGTAGGTAAGGTAAGGTAATTTGGTTTGGGTGAAGATTATAAAGGTCAGAGGTCTAGGCCCGGTCGATCTTAAATTAAGATCTCCACTAGGCGCATCTGACGGTCGATGGGATTATTTATCTTGCCGACGTGGCGCACTCGAGAGATCCGAATATGGACATCGAGTCTGCCATTCCATTCATGATTTAAGATTTCTCGATCCTCGCGTCTGCTATGCAATGTAAAAGCGAATCTATCCGATATCCGAACATCCCGTCGGCCATGCGATGTTTAAATCATTTTCGCCATTACACTATCTGATCGTACGATCATTAATGATTTGACATTTCTCGATCCTCGCGTCTGCTATGCAATGTAAAAGCGAATCTGTATGATTTCCGAACATCGCGTCGGCCATGCGATGTTTAAATAATTTTCGCTATTACACTATCTGACCGCAGGATCATGTGCGCGACAGTGCTTTGGTTTTTGCTTCCCGGCATGCCATGCCATAACGCGTGGGTGGCGTCGTGGTACATACACGCGACTGTTGTGGCAGTGTCATCGTTAGCGTCTGGTGATCGTGCGATCGAAAATTCGACTGCGTCGCCCGTTGGGATTCGAGCTTTGCTGCTGCTGTTGCTGCTGCTGCTGCTGCTGATTGACTAAGGTACTAGGCCCGGTCGATCTTAAATTAAGATCTCCACTAGGCGCATCTGACGGTCGATGGGATTATTTATCTTGCCGACGTGGCGCACTCGAGAGATCCGAACATGAACATCGAGTCTGCCATTCCATTAATGATTTGACATTTCTCAATCCTCGCGTCTGCTATGCAATGTAAAAGCGAATCTATTTGATTTCCGAACATCGCGTCGGCCATGCGATGTTTAAATAATTTTCGCCATTACACTATCTGGCCGTAGGATCATGTGCGCGACAGTGCTTTGCTTTTTGCTTCCCAGCATGCCATGCCATAACGCGTGGGTGGCGTCGCGATAAATGTACGCGACTGCAGTGGCACTGTCATCGTTGGCGTCTGGCGATCGTGAGATCGGAAATTCGACTGCGTCGCCCGTTGGGATTCGAGCTTTGCTGCTGCTGCTGCTGCTGCTGCTGCTGCTGCTGCGGATTGACTATGTATGTAAGTACTAGGCCCGGTCGATCTTAAATTAAGATCTCCACTAGGCGCATCTGACGGTCGATGGGATTATTTATCTTGCCGACGTGGCGCACTCGAGAGATTCGAACATGAACATCGAGTCTGCCATTCCATTAATGATTTGACATTTCTCGATCCTCGCGTCTGCTATGCAATGTAAAAGCGAATCTATCTGATTTCCGAACATCGCGTCGGCCATGCGATGTTTGAATCATTTTCGCCATTACATCATATGACCGCAGGATCATGTGCGCGACAGTGCTTTGCCTTTTGCTTCCTAGCATGCCATGCCATAACGTGTGGGTGGCGTCGCGATAAATGTACGCGACTGCAGTGGCACTGTCATCGTTGGCGCCTGGCGATCGTGAGATGAAACATTCGACTGTATCGCCCGTTGGGGTTCGAGCTTTGCTGCTGCTGCTGCTGCTGCTGCTGCTGCTGCTGATTGACTAAGGTAAGTAAGGTAATTTGGTTTGGGTGAAGACTATAAAGGTCAGAGGTAGTAAGGTAATTTACTTTGTGCCAAGATTATAAAGGTCAGAGGTCTAGGCCCGGTCGATCGTAAGTTAAGATCTCCACTAGGCGCATCGGACGGTCGATGGGATTATTTATCTTGCCGACGTGGCGCACTCGAGAGATCCGAACATGAACATCGAGTCTGACATTCCATTAATGATTTGACATTTCTCGATCCTCGCGTCTGCTATGCAATGTTAAAGCGAATCTATCTGATTTCCGAACATCGCGTCGGCCATGCGATGTTTAAATAATTTTCGCCATTACACTATCTGACCGCAGGATCATGTGCGCGACAGTGCTTTGCTTTTTGCTTCCCAGCATGCCATGCCATAACGCGTGGGTGGCGTCGTGGTACATACACGCGACTGTGTGGCACTGTCATCGTTAGCGTCTGGCGATCGTGAGATGGAACATTCGACTGTATCGCCCGTTGGGATTCGAGCTTTGCTGCTGCTGCTGCTGCTGCTGCTGCTGCTGATTGACTAAGGTAAGGTAAGTAAGGTAATTCACTTGATGCCAAGACGATAAAGGTCAGAGGTAGTAAGTAAGTAAGGTAATTTACTTGATGCCAAGACGATAAAGGTCAGAGGTATTTACTTGGTGCCAAGATTATAAAGGTCAGAGGTAGGTAAGGTAAGGTAAGGTAATTTGGTTTGGGTGAAGATTATAAAGGACAGAGGTAGTAAGTAAGTAAGGTAATTCACTCCATGCCAACACGATAAAGATCAGAGGTAGGTAAGGTAAGTAAGGTAATTTGGTTTAGGTGAAGATTATAAAGGTCAAAGGTCTAGGCGCTGTCGATCACAAATATGCGATCTGCACTAGGCGTCGATCTTTTTGGACAGCGCGATTAATTACCATGCGATGTTAACATGGATATCGCCATTACATCATCTAACCGCAGGATCATGTGCGCGACAGTGCTTTGCTTTTTGCTTCCCAGCATGCCATGCCATAACGCGTGGGTGGCGTCGTGGTACATACACGCGACTGTTGTGGCACTGTCATCGTTGGCGTCTGGCGATCGTGAGATGGAAAATTCGACTGTACCGCCCGTTGGGATTCGAGCTTTGCTGCTGCTGCTGCTGCTGATTGACTAAGGTAAGTAAGGTAATTTGGTTTGGGTGAAGATTATAAAGGTCAGAGGTCTAGGCGCTGTCGATCACAAATATGCGATCTGCACTAGGCGTCGATCTATTTGGACGGCACAATTAATTACCATGCGATGTTAACACGGATATCGCCATCACATCATATGACCGCAGGATCATGTGCGCGACAGTGCTTTGCTTTTTGCTTCCCAGCAAGCCATGCCATAACGCGTGGGTGGCGTCGTGGTACATACACGCGACTGTTGTGGCACTGTCATCGTTGGCGTCTGGCGATCGTGAGATGGAAAATTCGACTGTACCGCCCGTTGGGATTCGAGCTTTGCTGCTGCTGCTGCTGCTGCTGCTGCTGCTGATTGACTAAGGTACTAGGCCCGGTCGATCTTAAATTAAGATCTCCACTAGGCGCATCTGACGGTCGATGGGATTATTTATCTTGCCGACGTGGCGCACTCGAGAGATCCGAACATGAACATCGAGTCGGCCATTCCATTAATGATTTGACATTTCTCGATCCTCGCGTCTGCTATGCAATGTAAAAGCGAATCTATCTGATTTCCGAACATCGCGTCGGCCATGCGATGTTTAAATCATTTTCGCCATTACATCATATGACCGCAGGATCATGTGCGCGACAGTGCTTTGCCTTTTGCTTCCCAACATGCCATGCCATAACGCGTGGGTGGCGTCGCGATAAATGTACGCGACTGTTGTGGCACTGTCATCGTTAGCGCCTGGCGATCGTGAGATGGAACATTCGACTGTATCGCCCGTTGGGATTCGAGCTTTGCTGTTGCTGCTGCTGCTGATTGACTAAGGTAAGGTAAGGTAATTTGGTTTGGGTGAAGATTATAAAGGTCAGAGGTCTAGGCCCGGTCGATCTCAAAGATGAGATCTCCACTTACCCGGTCTGCTCACTCTTGATAATTGGTCCAGTACGCACGCTTTGACGAACATCTATCGCGATGAGTGAGAATGGATTCGCCACGTACTAATGTGAAATTTATTTAGTTATGTTTGTCAAGCACAACTTAGGATCACAACTCCGTCTACCTCAGTCGATATCTCCGGTAGCTTCGGATGACTGGCCATAGAATCCGATGACAAACCACGGTTTGGCAAAGGTAGCATTAGCAGTTTTTCACAGATATTGGTACCCGCATATGCGTATCTGTGTAAGGGTATGATTTATACAAGGCTCACTACACCTTAGCAAGGAAGGATCAATTCCTGCTCCTGTCATATCAATTTGATGCAGGGTAAAAATGTTAGGGAATAGGGATATAACCCTGCAGTTCTCGGGTTGCAGCCCATTGCACCGAAGGCGCATCGCAGTTCTTGGGATGCAGCCCTGCAGTTCTTGGGATGCAGCCCTGATTATATACGACCGATCGACGAAAACCTCTTGGGTACATGTTTCCACGGCCTGATTATTATTAGGTCGGCAATTTATTGGCAAAAGTCATCGGCTATCAGCTTTTGACTCAGAAGCCACAATGTTATAGAAGCTGCGACCTATTGTGACCATATGCGGCAGTTATGCCTTCAGCAGCATACGTAGACAATATGATTATATGGAACTTATAATCCCACTTAAGTTGCATCATGATATATTTATCCAAGTGTGTACAAGTGTTCACGATTGATAAGGGGTTGACGCCCCACAGGCCAAAGGTCACTGTCTCATAAGGCTCGCCTCAAGTGTGCGGCTTTGAGGATCAGCGTCCTGGCGAAGCACAGTCATGATGCTTCCTAGACCATAATGGAGCTGGAAATGAGAATGCTCAAGATGTCCGAAGACAGGACGGCTTTTGGTTGGCCAGAGTTGTTGTCTAGATGCTTAACCTCGATGGGATGGCATTCGGATACAAACTGTGCAACCATGCATGTGACGTATGCATTGGTGTATGACTTTGATTAATTGTCTCTTGTCATGAACCTGGAAGGAATGACGGCAAATAGCTAAAGTGACGGATCTCACTTACTCGGCTTTGCTGTTATGGAATTCGATGCCTGATGGCACAACTGGGAATCTTTTGCTCAGATGTTTCCTTAAGACATTGGCAACAACTTGTGTGCCAGCTTCTCTAGATCTGGGGAGAAACCATGGATCAACAATTCATCAATCAAAACACATGTTATCAAGGCTGATTCAACGAGTCCTTTAACTCTTGAATTTCGACAATCAGCATCTTAGGCTGTTGACGTCAAAGTGATGGTCGTAAGCTTACAATATAGCTTATTCACATTTGAAAAACCATCGTTCTCCAGTGTCAGTGCCCTTCATATAATATGATAGAGCCGGAGAAATATGCATCTATGATTTCTTCATGATGAACTTTATGTGTCAATAAGTCAAATAAGACTTCATTTGATGTTTCAATCGGCATGATGTACCGTGTCATCAACTTTATGGCTGCTATACACAGATGCTCGAATTTTTTGATAAGATTTTTAATTTTCCAAGCAAAATCACAATGGTGTAAATCAATTTGTGGTAGCTGTATGAAGAATTAATGAATCTATACTCCTTCCTCCCCCTTTTAACCCCTAAGCCGGTGTTTGGGTCATTTTTGACCCAAAGGGCGTTTGACCCAAAGGGCAATATGTACATATATAAGTGGATATAATGAACAAGATGGTGGATGGTTCGTATCAAACTGTCGGGTCAATCGATACCTCTCACATGACGACTTTATTTGACATGTTTCCGCAAGAAATATTGCACATATGCAGCGAAATGCACAACTACCCGAACATACCCAAAAAAATAAAACCGGCTTAGGGGTTAAAAAGAGGTGTATCAAACCAATCAGATGGTGATGGAGAATGCTATTCAATCATTATGTTATGTGAAAATGGTTTGATAGAAAATCAGACTGAGATTACTCATCGAATGCTTTCGAGGTAACAATGTCAATATGAACATCGATTCTGTCTACGTCATATCGGCAATATGCCTGACGTTTTTTAATGTGGCAAATGCCAGATGATGTCAAATGTCCAATGTCAATATGCAGTTTTTGGGTTGCAGCCCACATACTTTGTCAGTTCAGGGTCACTATAGTGTGCCCAACTTAGACAATGTTTCTGGATAATGATTGTCATAATCAACAATGAAATCAGTGATGGTACCGAAGTTGACTTTGGTATCGAAGCTAATGGAGAGTCAATCAAGAAGTGTCTGTAATGACAACAACTTAGTACAAGCTGTATGTTTATACTTGATGAATGGCTAATATGTCATTTCATTATGACTAGAACATGGCATTGCCTAGTGATATGTGTATTTTCTTCAGTACATGATCACTTATCTCAATGGTGCCCATTTTATTTTTGGGCAAACACTATTCAGAGACTTGTCATGGTAAGGAAGTATGAATGATGAATGTGTCATTTCAATCCGATAGAATTGTGACTTGTTTATGACTATAAAATTTCTGTCACTTTCCAGAATGAGGATGAACTGCGCTTGGAAACCAGCTGCAGATTGCGGGTTCGAGTTCCGCCATGGCTTTTCCCAAGACTTCGTGGCTTAATGGTCGAGGCAACAAATTTCTAAACATTCCAGAATGAGCTTTCAGAGAGTCATAATTCCTCAATGAAGTATGCGTGTCTTATGTACCAAAATGATATGAAACCACAAGTATGATGTCAATCTATATGTGGATGGTTTATACCATTGTATGCTATTCCACAAATAAGTGGTGATGTCAGAATAAAAACTTTGGACAATTGCAACTCAGTACAAACCCGAGTGCATTCAAGTCCATTTGTATGCTCATAATTTGAATCTAATGTACTTTATATATGCACAGGATAGAACATTTTCTATATGCGATTCTGGATTCAGGAACTAGAGTCAATGTAAAACTCTTTTCCTATTTCAGAGGATGAAACCTTTATTCCCTTAGGTGCAATACCTTGTCTTAAGGAATAGTCATTTTCACAAGTTCAATCGATTTTTTTCAAATCTGTTACTTTTATGATGATCAGATTGGTCAACTTTACAGCATAACCACTTCCCCTCGCTGAAGGAGATAACTCCATTCATAGGGCGGTATATTGGCTGTTTTCATATGACACATGGAAAACATGAGTAACTCTTGGAGAATTTCGGGATAAACATCCTGTATTGGCTGTGCTTGATTGCTCTATGCCCAAGAATGACCGAAGAGATTGCTTGCCATCTTTTAGCCATATGGCGTGGAAGCTGCTTAACAACGGTTGGTCATAGACTGTATAGCTATGTTAGCTATGTTGGAGGCTGAATAGCCATGATTGCACAGATTCTGTCTTCCATGATGATTAGACCTTTGAGATATGGTGTCTGATGAATCAATACTTTTGACAACAACTCAACCTTTAGGTATGATGAAGAGCTGATGATCTTTGTTGCACTGCAATTGTTTAATGTGCACTACTGAAATACCTCGTGATATAATAATCTCACAGAATAGGCATTGTTCAATGGCGGTATGATCAGATATGTAATGATTAATGAAGACAAGATGGTTGGTATGGCTCATTCAGTAGGCATGATTACCTCAAAGAGATACCAATACACAGATACATTTCAAGACATAAGGGCAATAGGCTTATTGTATAGCCTTCAAAGGCAGCTAGCATTTATGCTGCATTGGTCAGCTCAGTGGCTTTGACCTATCTAGGTGTTGTACTCAGGGCGTAGCTTGCATATTGCATTGAGTAATCTTGACACCTTTAGTGATTCAATCAGATGATATGTATGAAATATCAAGAATGGTTGCCCTTTTTCAATGATCATCAGTGGCAGAGACTATAGTGCTTGCACCGTGTCAATATACAATTCTAGTCTGGATATATGCTAGACCAGATGTATACAATGTCTAGGTCTTCAAAATCAAGCTCATATGTGTGTTATGGCTGATGACCTTAGAAATGTTCGATACATAAATGTGTCAACTTCATGGAGTTCTGTATGGTTTGACTGTATACAGTCAGGCTTACCAAAACAAAAACAATGATGCAACTTACTTGTTTTATTATTTGTCTTTATTATTTATTTGGTTTTTGGTTGTATTTCTAGCTTATCATCTTCCCCCCTCAAGATGGGAGTGTATTGCTAGGCGGTTGTCAAGCGCCGTTCAAATACAACAGAGGTCCGACCTCTATGTGATGACGTGGAAGCTTTCTATGAAGCTGGATAGCAGTTCTCGGGTTGCAGCCCATTTCACCGAAGGTGCATTGCAGTTATTGGGATGCAGCCCGAATCCACGTCATCAGCGTGGGTCATATAGTGCCCAAGCATGTGCTGTATATATGCAACACTACCCTCCAGCGAAGTGGTTTGCTATTACCATCGTCGTATGCTGTGGGATATCAATATATGATTAGAGAGCATGGTAATATGTGTACCATGTTTGTCAATATCGGAGAGACTGTGTCTTCTTTAAAATCCTCATGACTATATGTATAATGGTGCTACACTAATGTCAACACCTTCTCTCTGAGTGATTTATTGATTTCAGATGTGATGTCGTGGCATAAAATATGTCCACGTCATTGGCGCGAGTCATGTTGTGTCTATGCATACATGATCTTAGCGCAGGTCACAATACAGTGCCCGAGCATACGCGATTTTAGCATAGGTCACATTGTGCCTCTATTTATTACATCTGAGAATATCTGTTACTCTTTTTTGTGAGTCTAGACAACATTGTGCTGATTGCAATGCTTTCTCTGGTGACTTATATATCACAGATTATACCAAATGTAGTGATCAGTCCAGTGCAATATTTTGTCACTGGAATGTACAGGGATTGTAAATGATTGCAATCCAGCCGGAGGAACAATCTCAACAGCTATTCTGTACTAATGAATTCATCGGAGTTATACTCATTTTGACGATTCGAAACCCTTGTCATTTGTAGTAATGACAACTCACATGGATATATAGGGTTTTTATCACAATGCTTTTATGTGATGTCAACATATTATGAACGATTCACTTGCATTTTAGGACAAAGGAGTTACGCTTGGAAGGTCTTGCATGGTGGTTTCCCAACAGTTATCAGCTGTTTTTCAGGTGCCACATTCTGCCTTCAGCACTGGGACTATCTATATCAACCAGTCTTACAGCGATGCACTTATCCTTCCCACTCTTATGTACGGCTATAGTGCCAAAGTGTATCAGGTGGGAAATATATATACATTATATAACTATCATCTTCTGATCCAGGATATGCAATTAAGCATGGTATCAGGGTATATGTTATGTATATAGTTCAGCATTCCAAACTTACTCGAGGATGTAAATGCTGAGCAAGAGTCAACTTATAGTCATTGGGATGTAGTTTCCCATCCGAGTTTACACTTTATTAGTGATGGTGGGTTTAACGTTGTACAGATTTCAACGTTACTTGTGGATGCAGTGATTTTGTCAAAAGCAATCCATCAGAAATCACCAGATCGGAATATAAAATGGATATGTGTGTGATCCTATCCACCTTCTTCCCTCCTTGAGGAAGTGTGAACACATAGGCAGGTCAGTTGCCCATGTACCTTATGAAATAGCATGCAATCCATATAGGAAGCAGCTGTTACAATTTTAGGGTTGCTGCCCGAAATATTAACATCTCTGATGGTCAACATCTATGGTTGAACCAAAAAATGGGTTTTACTGATTTGAAACCCATGGAAGTTAGCTTACTTCCCAATAACTTATTAGGTATATCAACTGTAAGTGGATTACAGATAAATTAAGTGATAATTTGTCAGAACCTAAGATATATTTGGGCATATGGCTGTGCACTGAGAGCATATCAAAATGATATCTCTAGACTCCAAATATATCAGGACGCTGCTTGATGCAATCTAAGTAGTTTAACACAACACATTGTATGTGTGTGTGTGTGTGTGTCCACAACAACCTATGTCAGTCAGTTCAATATATATCTGATCTGAGAATGTACATGCAAGTGTGCTGATCAATTCTGAATCAATTATCACAATGCATTGTGTGGTTGTTGTTCTTGCTCCAGCGATGATATGTGAGACGAGTGGACAATGCTCAGCAGTGACCAGCTGCTTATCTATAGCTGGCATTTTACCGGGTAAAGGATTTTGGGCCTTGGTAATACCCGGTAAAATACCGGTATTACTTTACCCGGTATTACTAGGGTAATACCGGGATGGGAATTTTGGTAATATTCAAGAAAAGCGGCTTTAACGAACCTCTAATCTATTAAAATTGTATCGAATCAAGCACATATCGCACATTGCAACCTCGCCCATCGTTCCCGAAACTTACTATTGTCTTTCTTCCACGAATTTCGAAATTCCGAAATTTCCCAAAATTTTCATGTCACAGATTTCGGCCATTTCGGTAAGATAATCGGGTAGTCGGTGCGAACTTTCATGGTAAAAATTGGGTACAATCGATGGTATGGCGGGGGTAATACCCGGTAATACTCGTACCCGGTATTACCAAAGGTATGAAAATTTAGTAAAATGCGGTAATACCACCCTGCACTGGGGTAACGAAATTTGGGGTAAAGTAATACCGGGTAAAATACCGGTATTACTTTTACCAGGTATTACCTTTGGTAAAATTTGTGCCAGCCATATGCTTATCTGAGCATTGTATGATGCCTTCGGGTCTGGAGATTTCTCCATCCAGCCCTACAGCATGTTGGTTGATTCTGTCCCCCATCTATCGCCATCACTTGACATCCAGCTGCTATCGTGATCAAGCTGGATGGTACTATGTATTATATGTTGATATGATTATTAATCATTACACTTTCGAGTCAGTGCATTGTCAACTTACATAGTAGTGTCAGTGATTACACTTGTTATATAAGTAATGCATAAGCATGGTGATTTATTTAGGCAGTGACTTATTTACAAGTGATTATGTGTGTGATCGTTTTACTATACACACTATACTGATGATGAATGGTATTACCAAGATATATAGTATACCAAGATGATATCATGCAAGATGTTCTGCATACCACGTGCTGAATAAGTCTAGCATGATAGATTTCAACTTAGTAGATATTGTAATCTTGAATATTTCTCATTCACAATAATGAGTTGATAGGCTTATTTCACATGCAGCTCAGGTGAGCATTCCTTCCAGTGATCCACCATAGAACAACAAGTCCATCCCATGTATCTCGACATGCATGTCAAAACTTTGTCGAGCTAATTATGATGTTAACAACCACCTTCAGGCACCCTTTGCTGACATGGATTCCAAATATAACATTCACTGCAGAATGCTTGTGCAATGTACAGGTATTAATATGTCTAGTTGTTAACGTGATCAAACTGGGTGGATGATACATGCACAATCACAGTGATGCAATGATCAGTGATGCAGTATACAATGATCTGTGATGTGGAATGTGTGTGTATGTAAGCAATCACACAGCATTCATGCGTCCACACTCATTATTGTAAGTTAGTATAATGTGACAGTAAGTAAAGTATAGTATCTCAGCAACATAAGAGTATATATGGCATGATGTAGTATTTTGTCATCATGCGTCCGTACAGGATAATTTTGGGTAGTATACATATATGCTGAGATGCACAGATGATCGTAGCAATATTTTGACATCATCATCGTAAAATTGTAAGATGATCGTAGCACGCTGCAAGTGAATTTATGCAATCGCGCGCGCTGCTGATGAAAAGCATATATCGTCGCCATTTCTCAGCGCATGATACGAGCGCTGACTTATGCTGACTTGTGCGCGGATCATAAATCCGTCGATGATTTCTATGCCGTATCTCATTCTGTATAATTTTCAACTGCGAATCATCCATGCGCGTGCATGTGCTTGCCGCGCATACTTCTGATTGCGAATCACTTCTGCGAGAACATATGATTGACGCGCATGCTTTCAGCTGCGAATCGATATCTCGCGCATCGACATATATGATCGCCGTACAGTATACATTTCTCAAAACTGCAATTCATTCTTGTGCGCGTATGTGACCACAGAGCATTTTTATGCCTCGTGCACACCTTTTCGCACAGTAAATTGGCTACTGCCCGGTGGTATGGTACTGTCACAAGTACCAAAATGTATGCTTTATTATGGGCACTAGATGGGGTGTATGAGTCCCATGAAGGTTTTGAAAAATCATTTAGGACCCTTTTGAATTGTTATTGATGCTGAAATGTACTCTCGTGAACTTTAGGTATGTGTATGTGCGGTGTGCTTTTGGGGGGTGTAACGCCATAAAATTAATTAAATTTTCTGGTATTGTCACAAGTACCAAGCGCGCGGTGACTTAAAAGGGCACGCTATGTGGCCACGAGGTGGCATGCATGATGTCAAATTTCATTATTGGGATGTATCCTAAGTGGTCGTCATGCGTTGTGCCATTTGAACGTCTTTAACGCCAGTATTGGGATTCGATAACACCCAAGGGTGTGATAAAATGGCCTCTCAGCATTTTTTGTAGTAATATCGGGAGCGGTTTCGTACTTAAGTTCCATGTGTAGAGTCCAAGTACGGCAACTTCTCATGCATGTAAAGGTCTTGAAAATCGATATATGGGTTTACTTTTGATGTCATAAACGCTGGTGAGGCGATCCGACGTTATAATATACTTATTTCGTAGCTTTAGTGCCACGACTAGGCACCAAAATCGACGATAGCCCTCATACTTAAGGAATCTTGAGTTGGACCATTTGGTGGAGATGGGATGTTTAGCATGTCGCAGTTTCAGCGACGGGCAGTATGCCAACTGCCCCATGCTCACATCCATCATTGGCCATGTTATACAGCTTCAATTTGAGCCATCGCTGGGTTGAATAGAATCCCAAGTCTGTTCAAAAAGAAATCCGAAAGTAGCGCCATGATTTCGAGGACAAGTGAGACACCATTGTGTAACACAAAACTCCACCTTGTTGGCAATATGCATCCACTGGGAGGGCTACACGTAACCTATGGACCAATGGGGCATAATACAACTCAGTTTGGGTCGTTAAGGTAATGGTATATCATGGATATCACCATCAGGATGGAGGAGGACATCAAAAAGAATTCTAGCGTTTTGGTACTTGTGATAGTACCAGATTCGATTCTGGTACTATGACTAGTACCACTGGGCAGTAGCCAAAATTTGATGATCAGCTGTATGTGCGATCCTGCGAATGCGACAATTATCTCGCGCACTGTCTTCGCTATTGCAGCGGTATATGCGATATATCAATATGCGTATTATTCGACTGCGTCGTCAAATATGCTTGAACTCCGCAACCTGTAAACACACAATTATTGATATCTACTAGCTTCGCAGCCCCCCATCTGAAGGATAACTGTGGCCACCTCTCATCAAAACGGTCGGCACTGAACAGGCACAGGTCCTAGTCTCCTCCACCTACACTCTAGCAAGCCGACTCCCCCTCTGCGGGCTGAATCTGCACAGCCTCCAGCTCAGAGCCCAGCTGCTCAAGGTCCTCCAAGTCCTGCAGCTCTTACACAGTCAGCGGCCTCTCCACATCTGTACCTGAAGCACAAAGGGGGGCGGGCGGGAAAGTCCACACAATCACAGAACACGGCAAGAAGCCTTCTCAGTACCGAAGTTGGCCTCTTAGGCCTCCGACTGATCAGAAAACCTCAGTTTTCAGATCTGCTCCGGATGACAGTCATACTGCCTGTCATCCTACATACACTGATCAGAAAACCATCAGTTTTCTAATCAGCTGCGGCTACATAGCCCAGCATGCATGACACATGTGACACATATGTGTATGGAAACCCGGCCGGTGCAAGCACTCAAAGATCACCACAAAGCAGTGCACGTAAATATGATGCATGACAGCACGACAAGCAACCAGACAAGAAGGGCCGCCTACTCTGCTGAGCATGCGGCATGCTCCTGGACACCGCCAGCCTGCGGTTGAGGTTGGTAGCCTTGTAGGTGGCCGCAGTCCCCGTACTGATTGAACTCGAAGTCAGTGACCTGGTCAGCCGCAGCCACCGCCGTGGCCCCACCAGACCGTAGGGACTGGGTCCCATACAGCTGCCTCAGAGCCTCGGGGTCCAGCCCAGAGGCCTCACCAAGCATCCTGAACAGGTACCTCCGCAACTGCGGATAGTCCAGCCTCTTCCCCGTCAGGCAGTCAGCCGACGGGTCCCGCTGAAACCGCCTGCCATCGAACTGCTGAAACAGGGGCCCATCGGGCTTCACCCCCCGTGCAATCTGAGTATCCACCCACCTCTGACTGACCTCCACCGGGCACAAAGGCTGCCCCTCTGCCGTCTGAGCAACCTCCACCAGCTGACCATACCTGTACTTGTTTGCCTCCCGCTTCTCCGGGAAGGTGGTCATGTGGGTCTCACAGAACTTCATATCCCGCAGCCTCACCTTCTCCGCACAGTCATACCGCCAAAAGCCTGTCCACATGTCCAAACCCAGTGTAGTAATTTACATCTGCCGAGTGACCCCTCCCAGCATCAACCAGCAACGGGCACCCCTCTGCACAAAAACAAACTCCAGCGGCTCCTTCCTGTTGAGCCGTCTGTCCCCCAGCCTCCTGTGAGCTGCCTCCCGCACCGCGGCCACCAGCCGGTGAGAAGTGGGGTTCCGGTCCGCCGGGACCAGAGCCAAGTCATGAGCAGTGAAGACCATAGCCGAAGCGGTCTTCACCACAGAGAAAGTCCTGGCCGCATTGGCTATGTACTGCAAGTACATAGCCACGGTGACTGGATCGGCTGGAACAGGCACCCTGGGCGGGTCACGGTCCTGACAGAAGGCCTGGTACCGTACGTACACCCGCGAGTAGCCCCGCATGGTGCTCGCCTCACGGGTGCCAGACACCGCCAAGAGCATGTCTGCCCGCAACTGCATCTCCAGCGGGTCCGCCTCGGAGAACTGCAGCCCAGCCCACTGCTCCCCAGTGCCTATGGTGCCTGCATGAAAGGCAGCCCCCATCACATACCCCTACCCCAGTCACAAGCCCTGCACCCTCCCTACAAAATAAGGATTATTCCAAGGGCTTGGACCGTCGGCTTGGAACCCCATAGGACCCGGTAGGACAGGTATGTGTTTGAGAGGCGTTGGCGTTAACACTGGGAATTCCAAGGGCTTGGACAGCAAATGTCCCAGTCCAAGCCCCGTCCAAGCCGCGGTCCAAGGGCTTGGACCGGGACATTTGCTATCCAAGCCCTTGGAACCCCCTTGGAATTTACATAAAATTCCAATCGGCTTCCAAGCCGTTGGACCGTCGGTTTGGAATACCGTAGGACCCGTCTGGACCGTCGGCTTGGAACCCCGTAGGACCTGTTATGATTGATGATTCCAATGGGGTTCCGGCGGCCTGGACGCGGCTTGGACCAAATAATAACGACATTCCAAACGGGTTCCAGCGGCTCGGCAACAGCTTGGAACGCATTAGGACCCGTCTGGACCGTCGGCTTGGAACCCCGTAGGACCTGTTATGATTGATGATTCCAATGGGGTTCCGGCGGCCTGGACGCGGCTTGGACCAAATAATAACGACATTCCAAACGGGTTCCAGCGGCTCGGCAACAGCTTGGAACGCATTAGGACCCGTCTGGACCGTCGGCTTGGAACCCCGTAGGACCTGTTATGATTGATGATTCCAAAGGGGTTCCGGCGGCCTGGACGCGGCTTGGACCATATAATAACGACAATCCAAACGGGTTCCAGCGGCTTGGTCATAACTTGGAACGCGTTAGGACCCGTTTGGACCATCGGCTTGGAACCCGGTAGGACATATTATGATTAATGATTCCAAAGGGGTTCCGGCGGCCTGGACGCGGCTTGGACCATATAATGACGACATTCCAAACGGGTTCCAACCGTTTGGACTGCATTAGGAACCGTTTGGACGTCGGCTTGGAACTCAATGGGACCTTTTATAGTGGTTATTTACAAAAATGTTCCAGCCACCCGGAACTACGGTTCCAACCGTAAGGACCGGTATAGGTCCATCCGCTTGGAACTATGGTTCCAATCTGTTTTTGTTCTATATACATACAAACAGGTATCAAGGGCTTGGAACCATTGGTCCACGAGCTTGCTATTATGCATATGCAGTACAAAGGTGCTATTGATATGTATTGCTGTTTGAAATATTTACACAAAGAATCGTAAAGGTTCTCTATTGCTCTATTGTCTGGGCTCTAACAAGCTCTATATTCTGACAAAAATAGCAGTCATGCTGCCGCATCCTTCTCATCATCCTCATCTTCTTTTTCCTCATCCTCATCCTCGTCATCATCTTTCTCATCACTCTCCTTTTCGTCGACGACCTCCTCACCCTTTTTCTCTTCCTCCTCTTTCTTTTGCTGCTTGCTGCTTCCTTCAGGAGCAGCAGCTTTCCTTTTCTTGCCGAAGTCGACGTTCTTATCGGTTTTCACCGTGCTGTTTCTTACATATTTTGTGGGGATCCTGCGGAGTACAGACGGCGGGAACGGTCAGTCCAAGGGCTTGGAACGGCCCGTCCAAAACTGGGACGGTGTGGTTTGCGTAAAACAACACATACGCGTAAGTAAATGGAAAATAGTAAAACAATGGGTAGGGACTAACCAGACAGTGGGCTTGTTTTTTACGGCGGGGACAATAGAGGAGTCGTCGTGGGCGAGGTCCTCGCCCTTGATCTTTGCCTCCTTGCCCATTTTCTTTTTTAAAAGTTTGATGCCCTCCGCATGGTGGGAGAGCATGCGGAAGACGTAGTCTTCTTCGTCCTTTATTGCGTAGAGGGTTACCTCCACGCAGTCCTTGGGCACGACAAGTCCCTTAAGACTTGCCATGCCCGTTGGGCCCTCCCCCACCACGTCTAACAAACCGCGCGCGATGCAAAACTTTGAGATGTTCGTGAAGGAATCCGTGTCCGCTGGCGGCCGCGACTTGTGCCCCTTCTTGGCACCGTGGAATATTTCGACGAAGCGACCGCTGGTGAGCTTACCATCTTCTTCGCTCTCGGTCAACGGTTCCTGTATATTCGAAACGAAAGACACAACAATATGTCAGTCACGGGTGGAACGGTGGTTCCAAAGGCTTGGACGATATTTAAAAAACGGTTCAAAAGGAGTTCCAAAGGGGTTCCAAAATAGTTCCAAACGCTGGGAATAGGCCCGTGCTCGTGCGTGAAATAAAGTTACTTAAAGAAACCCGTGGACTCACAG
>LGRX02027448.1:0-18484 GCA_001247695.2 Cymbomonas tetramitiformis | reverse complement strand
ACGCGTTAGGACCCGTTTGGACCATCGGCTTGGAACCCGGTAGGACATATTATGATTAATGATTCCAAAGGGGTTCCGGCGGCCTGGACGCGGCTTGGACCATATAATGACGACATTCCAAACGGGTTCCAACCGTTTGGACTGCATTAGGAACCGTTTGGACGTCGGCTTGGAACTCAATGGGACCTTTTATAGTGGTTATTTACAAAAATGTTCCAGCCACCCGGAACTACGGTTCCAACCGTAAGGACCGGTATAGGTCCATCCGCTTGGAACTATGGTTCCAATCTGTTTTTGTTCTATATACATACAAACAGGTATCAAGGGCTTGGAACCATTGGTCCACGAGCTTGCTATTATGCATATGCAGTACAAAGGTGCTATTGATATGTATTGCTGTTTGAAATATTTACACAAAGAATCGTAAAGGTTCTCTATTGCTCTATTGTCTGGGCTCTAACAAGCTCTATATTCTGACAAAAATAGCAGTCATGCTGCCGCATCCTTCTCATCATCCTCATCTTCTTTTTCCTCATCCTCATCCTCGCTATCATCTTTCTCAGGACTCTCCTTTTCGTCGACGACCTCCTCACCCTTTTTCTCTTCCTCCTCTTTCTTTTGCTGCTTGCTGCTTCCTTCAGGAGCAGCAGCTTTCCTTTTCTTGCCGAAGTCGACGTTCTTATCGGTTTGCACCGTGCTGTTTCTTACATATTTTGTGGGGATCCTGCGGAGTACAGACGGCGGGAACGGTCAGTCCAAGGGCTTGGAACGGCCCGTCCAAACCTGGGACGGTGTGGTTTGCGTAAAACAACACATACGCGTAAGTAAAT
Source organism: Cymbomonas tetramitiformis (assembly GCA_001247695.2). Lineage (NCBI taxonomy): Eukaryota > Viridiplantae > Chlorophyta > Pyramimonadophyceae > Pyramimonadales > Pyramimonadaceae > Cymbomonas > Cymbomonas tetramitiformis. The sequence goes on along the minus strand of LGRX02027448.1, from coordinate 17,654 downwards.
GGAAAATAGTAAAACAATGGGTAGGGACTAACCAGACAGTGGGCTTGTTTTTTACGGCGGGGACAATAGAGGAGTCGTCGTGGGCGAGGTCCTCGCCCTTGATCTTTGCCTCCTTGCCCATTTTCTTTTTTAAAAGTTTGATGCCCTCCGCATGGTGGGAGAGCATGCGGAAGACGTAGTCTTCTTCGTCCTTTATTGCGTAGAGGGTTACCTCCACGCAGTCCTTGGGCACGACAAGTCCCTTAAGACTTGCCATGCCCGTTGGGCCCTCCCCCACCACGTCTAACAAACCGCGCGCGATGCAAAACTTTGAGATGTTCGTGAAGGAATCCGTGTCCGCTGGCGGCCGCGACTTGTGCCCCTTCTTGGCACCGTGGAATATTTCGACGAAGCGACCGCTGGTGAGCTTACCATCTTCTTCGCTCTCGGTCAACGGTTCCTGTATATTCGAAACGAAAGACACAACAATATGTCAGTCACGGGTGGAACGGTGGTTCCAAAGGCTTGGACGATATTTAAAAAACGGTTCCAAAGGAGTTCCAAAGGGGTTCCAAAATAGTTCCAAACGCTGGGAATAGGCCCGTGCTCGTGCGTGAAATAAAGTTACTTAAAGAAACCCGTGGACTCACAGTTCCAGTTGTTTGGAACCACGGTTCCAGCGGCAGTACACACCTTTTGCTTTTGCGGAGGGGGCTCCTCCACCTTGACTTTCTTCTCTTCTTCTTCGCCTTGTCCATCGTCTGGGATGGACTCCTTTGTCCATCCATTGATAGATTTTACGGCATCATAGAGCGGCCCCGACTTCGGACGCCCAGCCTCCTGGAAGTTGAGGATCGCCTCGGTCTCAGCAGCGGTGATCAAGGACTCGGCTCTTCCAAATAATCGGAAGCCCCTTGCGGGGCCTTCGTAGCGCGCGAAGTACCCGTCCGGAAATTGTTTGGTGAACTTCTGTTTCCAGCGTCCTTCTGTGGCCTTGGTATTTTTCAAATACGCTAAGCGGCTGGTCAGGTACATGCTCACTTGGCGTTTCGGGACAGACGGCGTGACCGCGTGAATCTCCTCGATAACATCGCGGACTAAGGAGCTTTTTAATCGCGAGGAGGTGGCTCCCACCGGTATGTCGCCTTTCTCCATTCTCTTCTCGATAATGTCCCGGCCATGCGAACGCATGTCGTTGATGTCGTCTTGCGGGGGGCCAGCAACCCCGCCAGCTGTCTGCATTACTACTGCGGCGGGGGGATTTGAAGACTGCGGATGACAGGAGAGACGTTGCTCCATCTCCGCGATTCTGGCCATTAGAGCGCGGGTGGTGGAGTCTTTCGTATCGGTCAAAGCAGATTGCCGCGGCGACCTATCCAGCAGCTTTTTCTTTACTTGTTTTGGCGGTGGGGTCTTCCTATCGCTTCTCCTTAGTAGTCGTGTCATTTTTCTACGGTGTGGGTTTCGGCTACGGTGGGCTGCGGTACGGCTTGAATACGGTGGTGTGCTGCAAATAGTTTGACTCTCTTTTAACGCACAACGGCCGCAAATCTGTTCCAAGGCAGGTCCGGCGGCTTGGTGCATTGGTCCGAGCGACTGGATCGCGTTATCGCGCTCTTTTACGAAATTTTGAATTTCGAGCGGACCTGCGACTGCTGTCACCTCTGTCCTCCGTCGACGGGTATGACATTGCAATCGCTGCCATGTTTTCCATCTTGACTTATCGATAGTCCAGATGGTAAGCCGTCGCTCTTCATAGCTATCGGTCATGGGTTCGAATCCCATTAAAGGTTTACGGTGGACAGCTGGGATGTGCGCACATCCCTCCTGTTCACTGTATCACCTTTAGCCATTTTGAGTTTCGATTTCTGGAAAAATCGAACGGTCTTCGTTAATTTACCAGCCGATTACTTGTGCATGTGCACTATAGGAACCCTTAGATGTTTCATTTTGACTACCAGAAAAATCTGACGGTCTTCGTTAATTCCACACCCTCGGATCGGGTCGATAGCAAAAAAACGCCGACGTTCACGGGACTGTTCCTTTTTTGGAGCAAATCCTTCTACAGAATTCGTCGCAGCTCTATTTTTAGAAATTTCCCGTAAGATGTGCATAATTGACGGTAGAAAACAATTTTTCTGCATTTTTCACGTCGCTGCATATCAAAAACATCGGGGCCAAACATATGTCCACTTTTCAAAAAAACAGAAAATTTTCCGAAATTTTGTTTTTTGGGCTTTTTACACAAAAAACAGCCAAGTGTTAAGCTTTGAAATAAGAGGCTTCACTTTGGAATTCCAGTGGCATGGAATTTCTCAAGTGGGAGCAAATGTCCCATTCCAATGGACTTCCAAGGGCTTGGATAAACCCCCAGAAGTGGACCTAGTCGATTTTTACCAAAAAATTTCCATGCCATTGGTTTGGGTGAGCCAACCCGTTGGAATATTGGTCCTTAGGTGATTTTTGCAATCCTCAAAACGTTCTAAAAAACTTTGTGAGGTTCCAATGCTTCACTTTGGAATTCCAGAGGCATGGAATGTTTCAAGTGGGAGCAAATGTCCCATTCCAATGGACTTCCAAGCCTCTGGATTAATCCCCAGAAGTGGACCTAGTCGATTTTTAAGATGGCTTTTCCAAACCGATGGACACCGTAATCCCTGGCCTGTCCGGGCGCCCGGATTGTGCCTAAAAACGTAGAACCCCTGATGTAAAGGTGACAAACCGGACTTTTGCCGAATGTTGAAGGTATTTAATTCCGACCGCCCGGAACTACGTTCCCACGCGCCGGACCATGGGTCCGGGCGCCCGGAATGCATCTGAAAACCTTACAAGTCCGGTCAGACAACTCACACTTCTTACATGGATTCGCAGGAATAATGGCTAGGCAAAGGCGTGGACTAGCTCGAAACGAGAACGCGGAAGGCACTCCATGCCCATGCGATCAATGCAGACTCCGATTTCGCTACACCAAAAAACAGATTAGGCGGCATTTGATCCTACATCCGCCCGTCGCACGCCTCTCCAATGACCGAGATCATGAAGAAAACGACTCTCTTGACGGTGCCGAAAGTGTGAATGATGACGGTGAGACGGATCCACCATCAGAGACGGACGAAGAGGAAGAACACGAGGATGACACATATCTTCATGACCATGCCGAACGGATGCTCCGGAAGATCCGTGAAAACTTCTTCAGCCCGATTGAGTATGCATCGTCAGACTCGGTGAGTTCTAAATCCCGTCCAAGCCGTTGGAACCATTGTTTAACAATATCCAAGCCCCGTCCAAGCCTTTGGAACAACCTTGGATTCCCCCACGAAGAAGAGTCCAAGCATCGACCAAGCCTTTGGAACACCTTTAGAGCCATCACTGTAAGCCAGATTCTTACATCGCATCTTATTAGTTCAGGATTGCTGGGTTGATGGGAGGGGATGCCCGCCGTATTCTAGGAGGAGGAAAGTGATGCGCGCGAGCAACGTGAAAACGACCGAACAAGGGACCCGGAATTCATCATGGTAAGTTCAATACGCACAGATTGAATGCCTTCCGAAAACTGCACTATATCACTATTCCAAGTCATTGGAAAGGTGCGTCCTTACGTGTGGAACCCCTCTGGACCAAAATCAATCAGATGCTGTGTGACTAAATTGCAAGAGGGAGAAAATGTGCATGACAAATCGACTACCCTTGCAAACCGCTTCATACTGGATCTACTTGAGGCCCACTCCAACCATAACTCGACCCAGGCGTACTTTGACACAATCCTGGAAATTCTGCGACGTCGAGTATGCGGCTTGGAGGTCGACGATGAATCAATTTCGACCGATGACGAGGTAGCACTACCTCATACCTACCAAGCGTGCCTGCGGTTTTTCAAGGATTTCCTCATGAAGTACAACGAGATGGATGTGTGCCAGAAGTGCAATTTTCTTTTCAAAGATCTGCTTCCCGAAGAGGCACCGACGTGTCCGAAATGCAACCACGGCCGGTTCAAGGAGCCATCAATGGTCGATGGCAAGTGGGAACCCGAAAGGGCCAAGTGCGTTTTCCGCTGGTGGCCGTGGACAAGGATACTGGAGGCCCTTTTCATGGATCCGGTGCAGGCACAGATGGCACGTTCATGGGAGAAAGTTGACTTGGATGAGCCGATCGTTAGAAGCACTGGAATATTAGGTGAGTAAACACTGTCAATTAGACTGCATGGATTGCCTATTCCGGGCGCCCGGATTCATGCCTCCACCCGGATGGAACATGCGTCCGGCCGTTTGGATATGTCACAACACCCATTTTGGTTGTCTTGGTATAGTCCAAACGTGTGGACCGGACGTTCCGGCCGTTTGGAATTTTGCGGATGTAGATTAACAAAGATAATTGCGAGTAAATCGGCATGGACGGCACGTTCCGGGCGCCCGGAATGGCGTTCCATCCGTGTGGAATACGAGTCTGGTCGTAATGGATATGTTACAACAACCTGTTTTGTTGTCTTAGCATAGTCCGAGCGTGTGGAATATATAATCCGACCGGTTGGACTAAGACATGTTAGTGCGGGTGTAGATTCACGAAGCTGGCAGAGGACCATGCTCGAGGACCCGGAGTTCTTCAAGGACAAGCGCAACCTCTCTGTGGTGTTATGCGCGGACGGCATCGAGAAATTCAAAGATAAACTGGGATCCGTGACACCTATAACCTGCCAAGTGGTGAATTACCCTGCACATCTTCGAGGCAAAAGCGAGTTCATTGTGCTTTGGGGCATTATTGATGGCAAACCCAAAGATGCCCAACTCTTCTACCACAAGTTCGTGGACGAGATTATTGACATCGAAAAGAACGGTTGCCGGGTGTGGGACGTTATCGAAAACAAGCCTTTCACCGTTCGAGTCAAGTTGTACAAGGTGCTCGAGGATTATGTCGGATTGACCGAAGCGGGGAACGTGTATGGAACAAACGCGAGGATGGGATGTTCCAAATGTTGGATTGTCGGGACAACAAAGGCAGAGTCTTGCATGCAGAAGACGATTTACGCGCTGATGCTACAACAAAATCCAAGTAAGTCTGATCCCTGCTGCATTCTTCCTAGTATGTATTCGGACGGTTGGACAGATTTCAAAATATTTCTGACTGAACTTCCAGGCGTCGGGAGCCCCGGTTCCGGCCGGTTGGACCATTATAGGGAAAATATGGAGAGATCAAAGCTAGTAATTCCACACGCCCGGAACCCATGCACCCCACGGCCGGACCTGTGTACTCGTGGTTTTACACAATATTTTTTCAACTGTATCGTGTTTTTTATGATGTTTGCAGGTGAAGAGCCAGCGATGAGAACGGACAAAGAAGTGAGGGAGTTGCAGCACCTGCACGACGGGATGATCGAAGCGGGTATGCATCCGGAAGTCATTAAGGACAAAATGGCACGGAGTGGGATCAAAGGATCGAGTGCTTTTACCAAGATTGTGAAGTTTAATTTGCCACGCGACTTGCTTTTCGACGTCATGCACATCTTGTCCAACAACTCCTGCCGGATTCTGTCAGCGATTCTCGGTGATGACTGGAATTCAAAGTGCCGAAACTTTGCGAGGGCCTATCAGATGCACAGGCCGTGGCTTATTCCTATACCAAGGAGGAATGAAAATGACAACCGGAGCCCAGCAGAACGGCTGAGATGTGAGTACACCACCTGTCCAATATAATGATGGTCCAAACCCCTGATAGACGGTGGTGTAAGGGTTCCAAACGCCCGGAATGCTATTTCCTGAATGAATGTAGATGGTCCACACCCCTGTCACACGTTGGATAACGGGTTCCAAACGCCCGGAATGCTATTTTCTGAACGAATGTAGATAATCCACACACCTGTCACACGTTGGAGGGTGGGTTCCGAACGCCCGGAACGTTTCTTCATGAATGAATTAAGATTGTATAGGTTTCGTATTGAACCAGGATAGGTTGTGTGCGTGTGTGTGGGATCGATCTCTTGTAGTGAAACCCTCTCCGTGGTCCCCTTCTAAGGAGGCCTTGAAGGAGATTATCCCATGGGTAAGAGGGCTCAAGTTTACCCGAGATTCGGGGCCGATTGGGAGGAAGTTTCTGCAAATCAAGGCGGGAACGCAAACTACGCCACGCAAGTTGAAAGCACATCATGGCGTAGTTGCTATCACAAGTGGACTCATGTCGATTGTCAGCGCGTGGATGAACAGTGATGGCCATGTGCTACAACCGGAATTCGCTTCCTGCGTTGGGAAATATACGACGGTGGTCCGCGAGATTGTGAGCAGAACCATTGATATCGATGTGAGTATAAACACTGCTTACCCCACGTTCCGGGCGCTTGGAACCGTTTGGAGGCCATAGTCCGGACGTTCGGACCTGCTTCATGTTTGTTGCTCATGTTCATATGCTTCGGATTGGAATCACAATTCCGGGCGGCCGGACCAACATTGGATCAATGTTCCGGTAGCACGGAACCTATCCATTCAGGCTATACTGATTTATTCCGTTTTGGGCGTGCGGTTCAGCATCATAAAACTGGCATGGACGCCTTGAAGACAAGGGTATTGGAAGTCCGTGCCATCATGGAAGCTGAGCTCTCGCCTGAGCTTTTCGTCATTGCAACGCACCAGCTCGTTCATATTCCGGATCAGATGCGTGACGAAGGACCAGCTCCCGATCTTTGGATGTTCGCTCCAGAGAGCTTCTTCGGCGAGCTGAGACGGATCATCAGGACTCGCTCGCACCCTGTCGCCAGCATGATGAAAGGGGTGGAGTTGAAACGCATGGTAAGTCTGGTACGCGGCTTATACCAGTTGCTACAGGCGAATGGTTCGCCACCAACCATTAGCCAACCACGTAGCGAGAACACCGTGTCCCTGATGTTGGCGACCGGCAACGAGAGGAAGGGCAAACTTGTCTACTCGACACCAGGTACTGTCCAGACTTAAGTGCATATCGTCCAATTTCGGTCCAAGGGTCTGGAAACGTATCATTGAGCAGGGTCCAACCGGTTGGAACTTGCTTGGACCTTTCATTAGACAAAGCCCAAGCCAATAGGGCTCGTTCCATCCACACCCTTCCGGGCGCCCGGAACTTAGGTTCCGGGCTAATTCCGGGCGTTTGGAATTAGATCGTCAAAAGCACGCATTGTTTAACAAATTTCCGTTTTGCGGTGCGTAGATGATAAGAAGGAGATACAAGCTTGGCTGGCTACAAACGTGGAGTGGTACGGGAACATTGTCAGAGAATTTAATCGTGCTGAAGACCATTACACGAGGTATGCATGTTTGCTTGACCGAAGCTTTTTTTTACTAATCATTCACGTACGCAGTTTAGTGGTGTTCCCCTCGCCCGGAACTAACGTCCAAGCGCCCGGAACAATGCCTCCGGGCATTTGGACCATGCAGGAACATTAGACAAAACCGACGTCGCTTGGCGGCTCGTCGCGGCAGGGGCAGTGGCCCAGGTCAAAACTTGACGAGGCCGATACTTCATCAACCTGAAACTTGGCGCAAGAGCCCCGTCACAGGGGAAGTCATTCCGTTTACGGAGATGGAAATGAGTTACGCCTTGGCACCACCGAGAATGTGGACAGAGTATGCTTACGTCAAAGTTCGCAATTTTAATTACAGCTCGCTGGAAAGGGACATGAACAAGGCTACTTGTCATCGATATTTCAAGTCTGTCTTTAAAGTCTGGAATGTACAGAAGCAGCAAGAAGACGACCAGGACAGGTGAGACATGCCAACTATACATGTTCCAATCGTCTGTATAAGAGTGGAGTGTAGGTTCCGGCCGTTTGGACCATGGTCAAGCTACGTTTCATTAAATCTGTTTAAATATTCAAAAGTTCGATACGTTCCGGGCGTCCGGAACCATGCTGCCACACGGTTCCGGACGCCCGGACTAATGCGTCCTTGTAGATCTCGATTAGCAGGTGTTCATGATTCTTTCACTTCTGATGGCAGGTATGGCGAAATTCTGAAGGTCGTCAAGCTTGTCGTGCACACTGACACATATATTCTTGTGAAGTGTAGATGGTTTCCCCTCGAAGCTGCTCTTGCCGATGCGGTCACGCAAAACATCTACCTGCGCACCGATATGCCATGGGAAACCAAAGATGCATTCATCGAAGCGAAGGACATCAACAATCAAGTGGTCGTGGCGCCCATCCCATGGAAGCCTTTGCGGCTTGCGCGGTATACCGGTAACAAGGTTCCATTAAATATTCGACATCGGACAGACGTGCTTGCCGTCGTGCTTGACCGCCACGTCGATTTTGTCGGCGACATCGGCGATAGTAGTTCCGATGACGAAGATTAGTTAACTTATTGCCTCGCTCGAGGCGGTAGTGTATCGGTCTCGTTGAGCTCCACGTGCTGCCAAGTCAGAACCTACCAGTTGTAATACTGTAATATATAACATGCATTGTACAGATAATACTAACTTACCTGGAGTTCCAAAGGGGTTCCGAAGGCTTGGATGCGCCTTGGAATCCATCAAACGCAAGTTCCGAAGCGGTTCCAAACCATTGGACTAAGCCTGGACCCCATAAGATATCACTTCCATAATCGTTCCAAAGGCTTGGACGGTCTTGAACTGCACGTAGCAAGAATGATCGGTCCAGAGAATTATCGTTCTATATGTCAAGCACTTGCTCATAGCGTTCCACTCTCAGATCGGGAAGTTCCAAGGGCTTGGAATTTCGGAACACGCTCCCGTGTTGCCCAGAGACTGGGCCTATGGGGTTCCAAGGGCTTGGAATCTTTTGAAACCCACGCTCGTGCTGCGCAGAGACCGGTCCTATGGGGTTCCAAGCCGTGGAGCCTCCGGGCTCGAGCTTCATTCCTCGTACTAACAAGGTCCAAGGGCTTGGAATCTTTTGAAACCCACGCCCGTGCTGCGCAGAGACCGATCCTATGGGGTTCCAAGCCGTTGAGCCTCCGGGTTTGAGCTTCATTCCTCGTACTAACAAGGTCCAAGGGCTTGGAATCTTTTGAAACCCTCGCACGTGCTGCGCTGAGACCGGTCCAATGGGGTTCCAAGCCGTTGAGCCTCCGGGTTCGAGCTTCATTACTCGTACTAGCAAGTTCCAAAGGCTTGGAATCTTTTGAAACCACTCCCGTGCTGCGCGGAGACCGGTCCAATGGGGTTCCAAGCCGTTGAACCTCCGATTTCAGACTGCCGACCTCAGACTGGAAAGTTCCAAAGGCTTGGAATTGTCTAAAATGAATTCCAAACCGTTGGAACCGCCTTGGACCGACGACTTCGGTCATACGTAATCCGAGGACATAGGTCCAACGGCTTGGAATCGACCAGGACCCATTGGACTAACAAATTTTGGTCCGGCCCCTTGGAACCCCGTAGGACCGTCGGCTTGGAACCCCATAGGACTCCTAGGGAAAAACCCAAAGCTTCACCTTGTAATTCCCGGCGGTTTCCAAAGGCTTGGAATTTTACCAAATATTTTCAGGACGGTTCCGGGCGCCCGGAATGGTGCCGTCCAAGCCTTTGGAATAATCCCTATTTTGTAGGGCATATTGAAGTTCTGATGCAGAGAGTAATTTCAATATGCCTTCAACATATGTGTAGTATAGGGTTGGAGACATGCACCATGCATGTCGCAAACAATATGAAGGCATGTTGCAGACATATTGCCCACATATTGTATACATATTGTAAGTCAACATTCAATATGTTGGATACACACTGAGGACCTACTGCATACGTATTGAACATGCATGCAAATTCAATATGTTGGATACACACTGCGGACCTATTGAATATATATTGAAACGGAGCATTCAATATGTTGGATACATACTGCGGACCTATTGCATACGTATTGAACATGCAAATTCAATATGTTGTATATATATATATTGCGGACCTATTGCATATGTATTGAAACGGAACATTCAGTATGTTGGATACATACTGCGGACCTATTGCATACGTATTGATTATACAAATTCAACATGTTGTATATACACTGTGGACCTATTGCATCTGTATTGAAATAAAAGTTGCATATGTTGGATATATACTGTAGACCTATCGCATACATATTGTACATTTGCAACATGCAGTGTGTTCACTATGTATCCACTATGCGTATGCTATGCGAGATAAACAAAATAAGAATAGTAGGGAACACTCGAGCATCTTTACTACGATTAACATGTATCTAGCTAGGCACAAAGGAATACGAATGGGACTATCAAATTTTATCACACCAATACACAAAATAATGTTCTACTCGTGCACTTTCTATTTACAATACGCAAAATAATGTTCTACTCGTGCACTTTCTATTTACAAGATGCCAACCTAAAATCAATGTATTCATCTAGAACGCTTGACGGGATGCTTGAAGTTGACGTTGTACTCGAGGCGGTCGATTTTCTCCATCTCGCTTTGCTCCAAAACAACCGATCTAAAATGGAAAGTAAAGAGCCAACACTTAGTAAAAAAGCGGAAATGCACAAAAGAATATTCTATTGAAAACATAAAGGACTTATCAACCTAGAATGTTTGAAGGGATGCTTGAAGTTGACGTTGTACTCGAGGCGGTCGATTTCCTCCATTTCGCCGTGCTCGAAAACAGCCAATCTGAAAATGCGGATACGTGGTGTTCTCAAGAGAACAAGTCGTGCTGTTGAGCAGGGCACGATTCTGTCGCCCAAAGGCGGAAATTGCTAGTAAAAATTGTGTCGGTACAGTGGGTTGCAGAACGCAAGTACTAACGACAGTCGGTATAATCGTTATACTCGGCACAGGTCTCAAACGAACGTGTCCAATTGTTCGACACGATTTCTTCGCCCAAAGGCGGAAAATTCAAGCTAAAATTTATGTTGGTACAGGGTTGTAGAACGCTAGTACCAACGGAAGTCGTGAACCACGACCACGCTGATACCAGTTGTTCGGTTGTGAGGACTGAACCAGTCTCACAGGTATGTAAGCAAACACTTACAGGTAATATGGTGCAGAAACCATAGGGCGATATCGGATGACTTTGGGTAATGTCGGATATTTCGGTTAACACTTTTACTGTTTGAGGTTACAAGACACCAGGGGTTGGTGCCAATGTGCAACTAATTCAAAAAACTGACATGAGAGCTTGTTCAGCTCTTTAAGTAGTAACATGTCGACTCGAATTCCCTCAGATCACTTCGGATTCGACAGTCACATTGCTCAGTCACTTCATGTTCACCAGTCCGATGACTTGTCTTGTCATTTAGCCCTTGGGCTGCAGCTGCCAGTCATACAATGATCTCTGCTCTGATTTGCTGAATAATCATAGATCTGATGATGTGGCAAGAACTGAGGCTCTCCTGGTTTCCCTCCAGTTTTGTTTGGCTGTTTGAATATTAAATGGTTCCCACCATTTCTGGATTGGTTTCCCACCAATTCTCTCAACCTGATCTGCTGTGGTTGCAGATGTTCAAAAGTCACATGCTGTCAGTCACCCTCGTCATACCTCTCGGTCACACTGGTGACTGTCATCAGTGCTGTCACTCGTCACTCTGACACGTCTGTCTCTCGTCTGACTCGCGATACACCCTAGTACAGATATCCTACAAACGTGGAACCTGTCTGGTGAAAAGCCTCATGCTTTAAGAGATAGAACAAACATACACGGTGCGTCTGACTAGTGAGTTATGCCATATCATACTATGACAGTGGTTATATCTCAGTAACCACTGATTTCTTAAGATCTACACTCGGGAAAAATAAGCTTCAAAGCTTCAAAAGAGCGGCGTTCTTCGTGAAAAGAAAACGGGCGCCTTGGTAACGACCGCCACAAAAGAGGTCATTCTGAACGAGTAGCCCGTGCTATATAATCCGTGCCCAGGCAGCCCTCCCAGTAGTATTTGTGTAAGCCCCTCGCAGATCCCTCAATTTGTACTGACTCGGGTGCAGGCGACACTTGTGTCACTTGCAGTTGAGGGCTTAGGTTTTCGTCCGGGTATATTGCCGCAAGGCATGGCTTAACGACATATTCTAATTTAATCAATGCACTGGCGACCGTCAGCCAACCTTGTTTTGCCCACTCTGATATATACTGCTTAGCCATATATCACTAGCCCGTTGAGTTTTATATTATATGCTGGCATATAATACGATATCCAGCGAAATGAATGCTTGTTCTCTTTTGCTGGCTTTTTAACTAAGGAATAACACGATTCGGAAACGAAAAGCAATACGCCTAAAGCAAAAGTTCGACGGATTTGGTGGCGTCGAGAATTCAAATTTCGATGTTTCGTTGGGGAAATGGACGGCTTAGCCATCTCACGCCCCATAGCTGCCGAGCTTAACACTGAGCGTGTCACGTCCGCGCATCCCCTTATTACATATGTATGTACCATTTTTTCTCCTGCGCTGGCAGAGTGAGAGAAGTACCTTTGACATACGGCGATTATGCATTATCTGACTTACACTTAGCTCCGCTCCGCGGAGCGACCTCTAGCCGCTACGCCTAGCTACCCCATACGCCCCTAGCTAGTGCTGATAACTCAACCGATAGGGTGTGTTCATGAACGCACAACCCCCTTGCCCTAAGGCAGGACATTCGGACCAAAACTCTGCCGCGGGCACGGCAGGGACTCCATACTCTGCACGGAAGGGAGTCGAGCCCTAGTTATTAATAAGGTTATGTTGTGCCAATACAATGCAGACGAGGAAGACTGAAGACCTATTATTTTTGGAAAATATTGAGATCCGAAAGGGTCGTAATGAAAAATGAGTGTTGCTCCCATAAGGGTAACGATGCTGGATTTATCTTGGTATATATATATATAACCAATCGTGTGTCATCATCATCATGAATGATTGTCGTACAATAATACAATTGATAGGCTGTCATCGGTTTCCTTTGAAGTTTTGGTTGGATAATGCTCTCGCTTTCACCATTGCACGCGCATAACGAATGGAAACCGCAAGGCCGCACGTTCATGTACCATCGCTCTAGGTGTAAATGCATAGTATGGTATCTCCCCATCTGGGGTGTCATGCACACGTGTTCCTTCACCCGCAAGATCCATACAACCCTTTGTCGAATGTTGCATAAGGCATATCATGGCATCCTATCGATGTGCCTTGTGCAATATTCGACATCGTTAACACTTCGAGTATCATTCAAGTATGTCGATAAACCTTCGTACTTGTTCATATCAGTAAATTCAATTTTGTGCCACCTATCACATCCTATGAAAGTATAGATACGGATAGGAAATTGGGAGTTAGCAAAACCCACCGAAATGCTGGATACAAGACTCCCTATTCCTGGAAATAAAATACCTGCGATGATTTGCTACTTCCTGATAAATATATGATGTTGCCGTCCTGTGCCATTTGCTAGATTTACAGCGTGTGCCCATCTAGACTAGCATTTGAGCAAGTTTCGGAGGAATAAATAATGCTAACCAACATTGGGCTATCTCTTTTTCATTTGGGAGATTAGCGCGGATCGTCGAGGTTCCCAATAAGATCTATCTACGTATATATTTGGTAAGATTTTCTACCTAATACAACAGCTTGTTCAACCTACTTATCTTTGCAAGGTTATGGCACATACCATCTTCTTGAAAAGTGAACGTAAAGATAGTGAGCATGCAAGTTCCCAAGATTCAAGGTGTCATTGCACAGAAGACAAAGTCTCAAAAGTCCGTAACGATTTGTGCCAAAACTGGATCCACGTGTTTGATTGACATTTAGGGCTGTCAGATTAAAAACAAACCACAAGTGCGCTCTATAGGTACAGTACGAATTGAAAGCATATTCCATGGGGTGTTAACTCACGCCCTCCCGAGTGTAACGACTGTAAGTCTGTTGAGAAGGATTGTTGACAAAGGGGTGGAATCAACGAAGACTTATCGAGGAAGCATTCAATACGATAGCCCTGAAGGTTTGATTCAATGCAATTACGCAGTCTGCTCATTTCGCCAACAAACCCTAAAGCTTTGTGTGCTGTGCCTTCAGAGCACTCTAGGAAAACATCCCTTTCAGTTATTACGTGGGTATGAGCATCCTATTCATTTGACATGCCCTTCCAAGAGGATGCTGCACTCCGGTGTTGGCTTCATGACTTGTGCGAAAGCTTGCCTGGAGAGTCATCCTGTGTTACGCGCCGGTCCTCTGTCACTCTCCTGTTACATACAATCCACTGTACTCGCATCAAGGTGCCTCGTTTTACTTCAACAAGATTTTCCAAGCAAAACATTATTTCGTTTCTTACTGAACGTTGAGACAAAGAAATAGGCGAGCTACAGGTAAGATTTCCGAATTTCCACGTCAGAGTCAACACGTTCCCACGAGTCATAAGTACACTCTGAAGGGAATTCAACTTAGCAAGATCATACGGGTGCGAACTGCATTCTCTTAGTCCTGCTCACAGAACATTAAGCTCCAACGATATCAACCGCAGGAAATTTGTCCGATTTATTACTTTCGGCAACTCAAAGAAACGTCAGGGGTATTCACCCGGGTGGTTGCAAGTCAGAAGTGCGATCGCACTTTACCTGCAAGTGACCTTATGCTCGAAGGACAACTGCGGCGATGAGTCACCGCAGCTTGGATTTCGTTCGCTAGAGGTGGTGCTGCGGGATGGGGAAGGCAGTGCTGGAGGCCCATCGCAGTAAGGTGTGTGGTCAGACTTCTGGTCCGCAGTGATTTCACAAAATGTGCAATAGTATTCAAGATCACTTCTCGGTGGACAAGAACAAAGCGGAAGCAAACGTCGACGTCTACTAGCGGAATCTTTATCGATGTCTGCATCGATGTTTACATATGGAGTCTCGCAAAGCACACAGCGCCAGTATCCAGCTTGAACCATACCTAGCCAAGGCAAATTCTGACAGCTGCAGCAGCAAGGTTAAGAACGTCTGGCGCCTATCAGCGCAATGGTCGAAGTTCTATGCATACGCATCAACAAAATATAGCGTTCACACTATCGTAAAGACTCGCTTAAAACAGTGAACTACTCATCATAAACATCTGCGAATAGGAAAGCCACAATAATCTGCAACACGTGTGACCACCGGGAATTGCTTAAATGCTCGCCAAATTTCACAAAGTTTTCGCTTGGCACAGCGACAAGCCCTGCACTATTCGTATATTTGCGCTGCGCAAGAAACCTGTTGTCTCGAACGGCAGAGACTACAGACGAGAGGGCTCTACGACATTCTGGTGAAGTATCCGTATGTAGAGTCCGAAACTAATAGAAAACGATGCAGCTCCTCAGAAGCCGTCACCCTAACAACGAAAACTATGACCGCTTTTCACCGTGAAAAATCGATGAGCAACGCGTTTTATCGTTCATCGCAGATTTTCCAAATTGTCAGTCGAGTGTGGTTCCTATCCAACCAAACGAAATATGTAATATCTGTTGGGGATGCTCGTGCTCGACTCTCACAAGTCAGAGCCTCCGGACGCGGCGATTTTCTCCCGATTTTATCGTTTTTTGTTTTTTTTTTCCCCGGGTACCCGGAGGCGGAGGTAACGAGCTGCTTTCCACAAGGGGTATAAACGTATAAACTAACTAAGGGGAAGCCACGCCCAATGTTTGCCGCGGCGACTACAAGACGCACTTAGGGAGAGCCGTGCGATGCAGGGTTCAGACCTCTGCTCCTTACGATTTCGAACCGGACCAAATTACCTTACTTACCTTACTACCTATGACCTTTATAATCTTCACCCAAACCAAATTACCTTACCTTTGACCTTTATCGTCTTGGCATCAAGTAAATTACCTTACTTACTACCTCTGACCTTTATAATCTTCACCCAAACCAAATTACCTTACCTTACCTACCTCTGACCTTTATAATCTTCACCCAAACCAAATTACCTTACTTACCTACCTCTGACCTTTATTATCTTCACCCAAACCAAATTACCTTACTTACCTTAATCAGCAGCAGCAGCAAAGCTCGAATCCCAACGGGCGATACAGTCGAATGTTCCATCTCACGATCGCCGGACGCTGACGATGACAGTGCCACCACAGTCGCGTGTATGTACCACGACGCCACCCACGCGTTATGGCATGGCATGCTAGGAAGCAAAAAGCAAAGCACTGTCGCGCACATGATCCTGCGGTCAGATGATGTAATGGCGATATCCATGTTAACATCGCATGGTAATTAATGGTGCTGTCCAAAAGGATCGACGCCTAGTGGAGATCGCATATTTGTGATCGACAGCGCCTAGACCTTTGACCTTTATAATCTTCACCCAAACCAAATTACCTTACTACCTCTGACCTTTATAATCTTCACCCAAACCAAATTACCTTACTTACCTTACTTACCTTACTTACCTTAATCAGCAGCAGCAGCAGCAGCAAAGGTCGAATCCCAACGAACGACGCAGTCGACTTATCGATCTGACGATCGACAGACGCTAGCGATGACAGTGCCACAACAGTCGCGTGTATGTACCACGACGCCACCCACGCGTTATGGCATGGCATGCTGGGAAGCAAAAAGCAAAGCACTGTCGCACACATGATCCTGCGGTCATATGATGTAATGGCGATATCCATGTTAACATCGCATGGTAATTAATCGTGCTTTCCAAAAAGATCGACGCCTAGTGGAGATCGCATATTTGTGATCGACAGCGCCTAGTACCTTACCTTAATCAGCAGCAGCAGCAGCAGCAGCAGCAAAGCTCGAATCCCAACGGGCGCGGACGCAGTCGAATTTTCGATCTCACGATCGCCAGACGCCTACGATGACAGTGCCACAACAGTCGCGTACATTTATCGCGACGCCACCCACGCGTTATGGCATGGCATGCTGGGAAGCAAAAGGCAAAGCACTGTCGCGCACATGATCCTGCGGTCAGATGATGTAATGGCGATATCCATATTAACGCATCGCATGGTAATCAATCGCGCTGTCCAAAAAGATCGACGCCTAGTGGAGATCGCATATTTGTGCTCGACAGCGCCTAGTACCTTACTTACCTTAGTCAATCAGCAGCAGCAGCAGCAGCAGCAGCAAAGCTCGAATCCCAACGGGCGATACAGTCGAATGTTTCATCTCACGATCGCCAGGCGCTAACGATGACAATGCCACTGCAGTCGCGTACATTTATCGCGACGCCACCCACGCGTTATGGCATGGCATGCTGGGAAGCAAAAGGCAAAGCACTGTCGCGCACATGATCCTGCGGTCATATGATGTAATGGCGTAAATGATTTAAACATCGCATGGCCGACGCGATGTTCGGAAATCAGATAGATTCGCTTTTACATTGCATAGCAGACGCGAGGATCGAGAAATGTCAAATCATTAATGGAATGGCAGACTCGATGTACATGTTCGGATCTCTCGAGTGCGCCACGTCGGCAAGATAAATAATCCCATCCACCGTCAGATGCGCCTAGTGGAGATCTTAATTTAAGATCGACCGGGCCTAGTACCTTACTTACCTTAGTCAATCAGCAACAGCAGCAGCAGCAGCAGCAGCAGCAAAGCTCGAATCCAAACGAGCGACGCAGTCGAATGTTCCATCTCACGATCGCCAGACGCTAACGATGACAGCGCCACAACAGTCGCGTGTATGTACCACGACGCCACCCACGCGTTATGGCATGGCATGCTGTGAAGCAAAAAGCAAAGCACTGTCACGCACATGATCCTGCGGTCAGATAATGTAATGGCGATATCCATGTTAACATC
>LGRX02027447.1:0-94268 GCA_001247695.2 Cymbomonas tetramitiformis | reverse complement strand
TCTCGGAGTATGGTTTGCACTAAATGGGGAATGGGACAAACAGGCGGAAATCCTTATCGACAGACTGAAATCTACCTTAATATCCATCCAACTGCAACACATGACTCTACACCAGCTAAGATATGTTATAAATGCGGTTGTAGTTCCGAGGATGGCATACCCCCTTAAAGTTACCTCAGCAATTGCCAACTCCTCAAAGAATGTCGCAATTGAATTAGACAAAATGATAGCTTCGTTTATAATTAAATATTTGGGCTGCCCAGTTGACACCAATCACCAAATAATCTGGACAGCAGTCTGCCAAGGCGGGTACGGTATTGATAGTGTCTTTGATGTTGTAACCGCGTCGTGTATTACCGAAACTATGAACACCCTGTGTTCTGCGGATGAACACGAATATTGGCAACACAACCACACGGACCGTATCACTGATCCCCACCTCATCTCACTATACCGTAGAAACAGCAATCTATGGCTTAAAATAATAATTCAAAACATGAACAACGAAATGGGTAAAAATGCCATCTCGGGTTTCCCCTTATCACACTATGCAACCTACAGTCACACTAAAGACAAACGCTTTAACTGGTTTAGGCGTACAGGTCACATTATGGCAAAACTTGGATACGCTATCGACTCTAAAAATTACCCTGAAAATGAAGCGGGTGAAACCACATTAATCACCACCCTTCCCAGACAACTCTACATGTCGAGGAATGTTACCTCCGCAATACAAAAATACAACCTCAAGCACACAGGTTCCTTTCTAACTCCCTGCGGTGGGATGTTAAAAAACTGGCAAGAAAGTAAAGGCTTTTTCAGGCTGAATGGTAATAGACCCCCTGGATGGCTAACCGAAATCGAAAAGGAAATGCTTCAAAACCCTGTAGATTTGGACCCACAGGCTAGATATGTCAAGAAACAATATAGAGACAACATAGTACCCCCGACACGGGTGAATTTCATTGGAAAGGAAATGGTGACCGAAATTCCATCTCTCTTATTCACATTACCAATATTGACTTAGAGGCCATGTCAATACAATATACAGAATACAGTAACAATGCCATAAACCCTAATGTCTTTGTCAGAATCGAAGGTACCAACAGTTTTAAATACGACTTTGAATATAGCATCACCAATGACGGTTGCATCCTAATTCCAGCAGGTTCTATTTTCGAATATAATGACCATATGGACCCGCCCTCTTCTGTCCTTGCTACAGTCAGTGATATTAACTCACACTATGATTACATCTCAGACAGACAGTATGAGACCATTATTGCCAGAATGAAAAACAAAACTGCGGAGGAAGAAAGTGAATACAGCTGCCCTAGCGACTCGGAAGAAGAATCCACCCCCAACGCAGAAAAGAACAAACTAATGGAAGATTATGATATGGCAAGCGATGGTTCTCTATTTGCTGGAAAGAAAACAGCATGCAGTGGTGCAGCATATGCCATAAAAAACTTTGACAACGGGATGCCACTTGTTCGGAAGATGAATATCCCCCCCTCAAGAACTTTCTCCGCATCGGGGCTTCTTATCAAGGAAGATATCCAAAACCCGAGTAGCACATCTGCTGAAATTGCGGGACTGCGATTTCTACTCACAGAACAAAAAGAGAAACTCCTCAAATCTATTACTCCAATGGTACATGCCATTGACTCCATGGCAGCAATATCTGCTGTAACAAAGGATGGCAGGTCCATGAGTGCTCGGGACAAATTACGTGAAGCTAATCGCAGAGATGTGCAGGCTGTTCGCCTACTATTAGAAGAACTTGGATTTTACAGTGAAGGAAACCACAGCAAAATCATCCTCAAATGGATTAGGGGTCACAATAATGACAAAGTCCATGACAGAGTGGACCGTACTGCTAAAAGAGCCTCATTCAGAGGGGGCTGTCTAGACATCTCTCGCTACGACCCTGCCGAGGAACTACCCTTCTCGTTATTCTTTTTTGAGGTCCCTATCTTAGGCGATATCCGTAGTCACATTAGAAGAATTCAACGTCTCTCACACTATCATAATTGGAGAACCCTACAGTCTCAAGGGAAGTACTTGAGAATGCTCAACGAGAATAACACCGCCCCCACTAAAGATATTTCCAAAATAACACCTAAAGCTTTCACCGCTTCTAGAAGCAGAGAACTCCTGGGTCTCCAAGCCTCTCCAGCACGTTTATTTAAACTGGGGAAAATCGGGACTGAAAACTGCCCCTACTGCCAACAGAATACAAAATGCACCTTCGAACACATCCAACTTGAATGCTCAGGACATAATAATAGCTTGCATAGTCTTAGAACAACCCAAGATGGCGAACTAAGGAAAATCATTGCCGAAGAAATCTCAGAAAAGCCCAAACTACTAAACCCTGGAAAAGGTACCACATACATCAAAACAGAGCCATCGAAACTTTTTCCACTTGCTGACCTTAGACAGGAAATGAAGGAGGAATTATACTTACACGCTCTCCCGGAAGCTAGCATGTACCGACCATCAAGTTCAAAAAAGAATACCATTGCTGTGACCGCTAAACCTGAAGTGAACCATGTCACGGGGACAATTAAATATCCCGAACTCCAATATGTCCAGAAGAAAGAGTTTTGGAAACTTTTGGCCTGGCACCGCCTTTCCAACAAAGTAGTTCCATGCTCACTTGCGGAGTACTCGGATAGGGCACACGATATCCACGAAGCACTCAATGCATGTAAGTTTGAATCGGGGGATCCTAAAAATTGTTACGCAATCAGAAGAAGCCTCTTAGATATTTTGGTGGATGACAGGAACCTTGACAAAAACGGCTGTGAACTTTTCTCCAACCCACTAAATGCCCACCCTAGAATTCACTCGAGAAGATGCATACCCACCACAAGAATGAAGAAAGCTCTCAGGCCCTTTTGCCATCATGGGAAAATTGGCTTTGATGGTCTCGCTTGGGATGCCTACGTGGATCCGATAACAGGCATCGGCAGAATCGTTTATGGAAATCCCCCCTTTGATGGGAAAGAAAAGGGCAAATCTTCGGCGGTTATGACTACCTTGGAAATGGGACATAAAGCGGCCAACACCGTCCCCGGATTTTCAGGAACATGGATTCTTCCGCTGTCTCCCAAAAACCAAAAAAGATGGTTCGACAAAGGTTTTAAACTTGTTTTCAGATTCCCGCATAACACTATTCCATTTATCCCACATGGTTATTGGACAGGTGATGACCCCTACGTTCTTCCAGGTGGCGGATGCTATAAGGATGACTTTTCGGATGTCGTTATCATAGCTATAGACAGTGCACCCAGTGATACTCAACCAGCCTTTGATTGGAGGCCCACACAGAAAAAGATTGCCAGATGGTTCCTCAATGTACTTCCTAAGTCCAGAGTCACGGAGAAGAGGCTAGAATACACAGGAGTCAGCCCTGATATTTGGAATGAAGTTATGAACGAAAGCGACAAAGTACTTCCTTCTTCGCTTTGCCCATGGCCCACTCAAGACCCTCCCTATCATCAGAGTGATGCTGAGCATTATTATGGTGGTCACCATGACACGACAATCACCAACGCAAATTCAAAGCCCTTTATTAGCACCGTGAAATGGCCCAAAGTACTTACACTCATGGGATACCTCCCTCCTCTTTTTGGTACTGTCCTCAACACGATAGGTGTTCCCCGTGGCAAGATTAAACCTCTCCTCAAAAAACTTTCAAGAATCTGTAGACAACACACCAAAAATAGGCGAGACGTGTTTCTGTTAAACACCACTACCACCTTAAACACTGACCCGCATACAGTTGACATCTCGAGCAGTGAGACCATGACAGAAACAGAAGCTGTGCAGCAATCAAACGACTTTCTTCAAACCCTTCTGCAGTAATTTTCAAAAGTCTTGCAATACAAGATGGTTCCCCGTCCCCTAGGGGAGGGGCCCTCCCCCCCCCCTCCCCCCACCACCCCCTCCCCCGCCCACCCCTGACCCCCTTCCTCAACGTCTCCAAATACCCCCTTAATTCTTCGACTTCCTTCCCCACCGCTCAGATTCAGCCACCCCTCCACTCACCCGGCCATGGCTGCTTCTCCATCTTCTAGAGTTTTTTGCTTAGCGCCTAGCTTTTTCTCTAGATGTCACCCTGCTGAAAAGTGGGTTGAGCCCCTTTGTGGGCGCGCTATAGTAGAGGGAGTAGCCCCTGGTGTCTTCACTAGCCTGCTTTGCAGGGATACCGCACTCTCAGGACTTTGTCCCCTTTGCTAGCGTAAATGTTTTATTATTATTCGTTATGTGACACAGCACCTCTCGCTCCGCTCGCTGCACTGTGACACATAACATCCAGTTATCTGACTTAGCTCCGCTCCGCAGAGCACCACTAGCTACCCCCAGCTACCCCTAGCTAGCTACTGCTGATAATCTCACCGAAAGGGTGTGTTCATAAACACAGAACCCCCCTGCCCTAGGGCAGGGTATTGACCTGAATTGTGCCTACAGGCACAGCAGGGGCTGCTGGACCTTAGGTTCAGGGTTATTATTATGGGCTCTGATAGCCCCTAGCCTGACCTGTCTCTGATCGGAACCGTGACTCCGCTAGTAGCTAGGATGACAGTACAGTAGTACTGTACTGTCAGTCATTACTTCGTATTATCCGGGTTTCCGAGATGCATGATAAAAGCACTCGGCCGGACTGATTATGGGAGCTTAGCCAGTTTGTTTTACCGAGCGGAACACCTGTTCTCGCAGGTTATGCGCGTCACCACTTCCCTAGTGATTCTGATGGCACAACGCCAAGCTGTTGCCATGTTTGGCTAGGTTTTGACACAGAGATGGGGTGGGCGCCCCCTTAGGCAGTAGTTCGTCTTTTCGCAGTATGGCCTTCTTTTGAAGTGGAGATCAGTTTTACGGAACAATTTTTCGGCAGCAGTATCGTCGCTCGCTATGGCTTCTTCTTACGTTTCACCTGGCCGGTGGAGAGGGCATTCCGCGTATTGTGGGTCGCAACCACTTTTAGCCAATCGGCTCATGACCTGTTTGAATTTGGTTTTAACGTTGAGACTTCTGCAGGGATTGGCCGCTGCAACTGTTGAATTAACCGCTGCCGCCACTCTAGCCCACAGTTCCCATCTCACCGTCATTTTTATAATGGATACACCGCAGAGACCACGTACGCGCGCTAGGGCGCGTAAATTAGCGACAATTTTCGATGATGTTGGAGCGTTGCATGCAGCCACGCCCACGACTCCGCACTTGGATTCGGCTGCGTCGGAGTCCTCGACTGCGGCTGCCACACTTGTGCATCGGTTGCGCAGAGATTCATTCGATGTTCAGAGTTCAAAAACCGCGGCAACGAAGGTGTTGGGAGACAAAGCAGCGAAATTCCGTGGGGACGAAACATCGGCTTCGGACATTTTTTTTCAATTGGTATCCGAACTTCAACAGCTCTTCACACTGCAGTCGCCGGCATTCGCACCCCTGTTTGATCTGACTGCTGCTGACACCCCTGTTCTGCCTGCTGCCAATGAACTGTTGTACTCTGTGCTGTTGCTGCTGACTGCGCCAGGGTCTCCTGCCCGTAATTGGGTAGAGGCTTCTGGTGCGGATGTTCCTGCTGATGGCAAACGCGCCACCCTGGAGGTGGTGCGTATGCTTGCTGACGCGTCGACTCCGTTCGACGCTCTGACTGAACTGCTTGAAGTGAAGATTTCTGACGAGTGTGACCCTGACGCGGGGATTCGCCTCTTCAACAGCTGCCTTCGGGATGCACAGCGTCTGACGACGCTGCCCGAAGACGCTGTTAAAAGGCAATTCCTCTCTGCCCTGTCTGGACCGGCTTACGCCACGCTGGTTGACTCGTTTGCTCGAGCTGACCAGCGTGCGGCTGTGAGTCTGCTCACCCTGCAGGCACGCGTGCGCGAGCAGTACCGCTGCGGGCGGCTCTCGGGCAAGCGCACTGCAAGGCGCCCCATGTCTGTTGCATCTTGCGCCACTGACACTGGCCTGGCTTCGGCCATTGATCGGCTCAGTGCTCAGTTGGTCAAGTTGCAGCGGGATGTGGATTCCCTTGCTGTTACTTAAGAGGGGTGGCTCCAAGCCGCCTCCTGGGAAGCACACTCCGCGCAACGCTTCCACCGTCCTGGAGTGCAACCGCTTGCTCACTCCGCCTCTCCGGAGGTGGCTTTTGACAAGCGGTCCGGCACCTTTGTCCCAGCGTGCAGGCACGAGAAGTGCCGCGCCGTTAGGTCAAAGCATTGGCTGAGTGAGTGTCCTCACAAGGACACTCACCCATTGACCATCTCGGCATCCTACTGCCAAGCCGTCGAGTCTTATGACTCCGACGTGCTTGCCCTTCGTTTCCAGCGGTACTATGACGCTGGGGATGAGGGGTCCATGGAGCACTTGTGTGCTCTCGTGGGGCAACCTGAAATCTGTGAGCTGTCTGCGCATTCCTTTGCTCCAGAGCCTACGGCTCTGCAGCAGTTCAAGGATGCTGCCGCCTCTGCTGAGTCTGCACCTGCTGAGCATCTTTCCATTGGCCGTGTTGCATTTGCTGCGGTCAGCGGTCCGCTTGCTGGTGGTGTCGCTGAGCCGACCACTGACGAGCAGCTGCTGCCGAAGGCCTCTGCACCCGTGCATGGTGAGCCGGTGGACTTGCATGGGATCGGACGTGCCGCCTTTGTGCCGCCGTCTGCCTCTCTGGCTCTCGGCCCGATGTCTCCTGCTGACAGTTCATTCAAGACATTCAACACTGTCCACCCTGACTGGTTTGACATTGACCCTGAGCCTGTTGAGGTGTGTGATTCCGATGATGATGGGGAGGGCTCCAATTACCCTCCTGGTGTCTGCCTGACTGAAATTGAGGGGGGTGCACCGCCGACGGCTGCAGCATTTCGGCGGTTCGGGGTCCCCAGAGGCTCCAGGCCATTTGGCTTTGGTGAATTTGCTCTCACTCTGTTCATGGTGGCTACTTTTCTGTTCAGTGCTACGGCGATGCCGACACTCGTGGTCGGCGGTGGTGTCAGGGGCCTGGTTGAGCCCGGAGCCACCTACGGCTACGGTGCGGTTCATCCCGGTGGTGCATTACTGGATTCCCTTTGCCCGCCTGTGTGTGATTACTACTGGTTCGTCATTGCCGCCGCGGGATGTGGCACCGTTCTTTTCTCAATCGACTTCAGCGGCTTTGCAATCTGATGGTTTTGCCACTCCACTTTGGGATCCGCCTGGCCCACTTGGGTCTGGTAGTGTCAGTGCTTACAAATTCTCTTCTCAATTGACTTCGGATGTTTTTCTTGATTGGAATCCGTCTGCTGAACTCGGCTCTGCCGACCAGCCTTACAGTGGCTAGAGTCTGCTTATTTCAAACCCTGGAGGTGTGATTAGCCTTAGCCGCAGTGGTGGGTTGTGCCGGGATAAGTCCCCGGGCACCCAGCTAGAAGTGTATCTGTTTCCAGTAAAGTGCTGTTTGTTATCTGTTTAGTTAGCTCCGCTTGCCTAGCCCTATTGGCTACAGTCACAGCTCCGGGTGGTGTGCTGGACCTTAGGTTCAGGGTTATTATTATGGGCTCTGATAGCCCCTAGCCTGACCTGTCTCTGATCGGAACCGTGACTCCGCTAGTAGCTAGGATGACAGTACAGTAGTACTGTACTGTCAGTCATTACTTCGTATTATCCGGGTTTCCGAGATGCATGATAAAAGCACTCGGCCGGACTGATTATGGGAGCTTAGCCAGTTTGTTTTACCGAGCGGAACACCTGTTCTCGCAGGGGCTCCGTGCAAGCACGGAATGAGTTGCCCTAACTAAACCCACACTCACAGGTGCCTCGGGAAAGGGCAATCGGAACAGTGGAACTGACACAAGATCGCAAGGTGCCAAAGGATGAATACATTACATTTACTTTTAATAGATAACAAGGGGAGCAGCCTCATGACTGCCCCCGCCCTCTTGGGGCTGCACTGCAAGTCTAGTAGCCCATGGCTCTAGTCACTGAGAGGCGTGTCTCGGTGGAATCCAGTATGTAACGGTGGGCACTAGAGGCTGTATGCCATGCCCCGTGCTTCTGGAAGAGCCGGAAGTCCACCTTCTGGGCTGCTACTGTAGCTCCACTAGATCTGAGAGACTGAGTGCACCACTTCTTCTGAACCTCTGCTTCTGACATGCCGGTGGTCCTCTGAAGAAACTTATGAACCTCCCTCCTGCACTGAGGGTACTCAATGTGCCTTCCATTCAACTGAGTATTCTGAGGGCGGAACCTGGCTACTCTGCCATCCCACCCCTGGTACAGGTTAACCAACCCTGAGAGGCGCGCTCTGGAGATGAGAGCCTCATTCAGGGCAACAGGGCAGGTCCTACGGTCTAGCCCCCTGGATATGTACACCACGTCCCCCTCTCTGAACTGATCATTCTTCCTCTCTATGAGCAGTGCCTCCATGTGGGTGGGATAGAACTTGACTAGCTCTACCCACACATACTTCATGTCCTTGTACCGAAGGAACCCTGCCCACATGTTGGCAACCATAGATGCCACAAACAGGGCAAGCAGAGAGCATGCCTGGAAATCTGGTACATAAAGTAGAATGCCTGTCTGGAGGACCTCAAGAGTCAAGGGCTCCTTCTGATTCTGGAGCTTCAGGCCGAGCCTTCTCTTAGCTGACTGTCTGACACCCTTGGCCAAGGGGTGCTTGGTAGGGGCCTCTGCTGCCGGCACTAGGGCCATCTCATGCAAGGCAGAAAATAGCCCCTGATGCTGACTTAACTACTGCATAGGACTTGGCCTCTGAGGCCACCAGCTGGAGGAACAGGCACACTGTGAGAGGGGCAGCTGGGACTGGTACCCGTGGAGGGACTCTGGCTGCACAGAAAGCTCTGTACCTGCTGATAATGCCCAAGTAACTGTCGGTCCAGGTGGAGGCAGATCTAGTGTTGACCATACCTTCCTTCATCGACTTAAGCAGTGACTGTTCAAGCGGGTCGCTAGGGCTTACTTGGAGCTGACTCCAAAGCTGTGACGCCAGAGCTCCACCTGCCCCCAATCAACGGGACCCGTCGATCCTCAGCGCCAACACCCGAAAGGCAGGGGGGCCGACGGCTACCTCATTGGCTCTCCCCGCCCCAGGCTTAAACAGGGGTTCAATTGAGTCTCGGGGGAGTTCAATCCAATCCACTACGAAGGAAGCAAAATTCTGTCCGTCGGGGCAAAGCAACGGCCACCAGTGACGGCCTGTCCAACGGGGGCAGATAACAGTAGCCTGTGCCCCGTGACGGATAAGGCACCGCAACAGCTGCCCCACTAGCCCGAAGGGGGGGTTGCACCAATTGTTGTCACACCACCAGTCTGTGGAGGCAAAACAGTCAACTCCCTCGCAGCCGGGGCACCACCACCTGCTTATGAACCTCGGGAGCAAGTGATTCCGGTCCGTAGCAAATCTGTCAACCGTGTGCTTGCCCCACAAATTGTCTAGCCATCTGAACCAGTACTCTGACAACATCCAATCGTCCGAGTCATAAATACCTGCCAGGTGGTCAGCATATGCATTAAGGTCCCGCGGGATCCAAGTGACGTGCAGCCTGACATCATTCGTGACGCACCACCAAAAGATCTCCACTGCTAACTTGTGCAGGTGGGATTTAGCACTGCAGCCTTTGCAAAGGATCCTCCAAGCCGGCTGAGAGTCAGTATGCAATTGCACAGCCGTGCCCACGATAAAACGAACCAACGACTGCAGGGTACGAAGGATCCCTATGAGCTCCCTCAGGGTGGAGGATTCCTCTCGCTCTGAAAGGGACAGGTGTCCCCTAGCATCCTGCCGATCTCTGCCGCCACAGGCCGCAAGCCATCCACCCCAGCCGGTACCTCCCGCATCTGTCCATATGAGATTAGTAAAGACAACACACACCAACGTCCAAATCGGAGTGGTGAATTCCTCAGCTCCGAGGCTCGCCCAAAAGCGAAGCTCCGCCAAGACTTCAGCAGAAACAGATACGTAATCATTCCAACTACGAACGGACTCAATCACAAAATACATCTCGCGGGTAAACATAAAAGAAACTTTCCCAAGAGCTACTCGGAGTGACATTGCTTTTCCTGCTATAGAGGCGAGGCCGCGGGCCGTGATCCTACGGCGGTCCAGCGCTGCGGAGACCTTCTTCTGAAAAGATTCCCACTTCTGTTGGGGCGCAAAGAACACTCCTTGCAACGAGTCGATCCCCATTCCCAAAAAGGGCAACCGCTGCATAGGGGTAAGCATTGACTTCTCTACATTCATAAGGAACCCTGAAGCATCCAAGTCAGAGAGGATTGCCGCTTGCTGCAGCATAAAAGCAGACAAAGAGCAGGCAAGTGCCGCTCCAAAGAATAGGAAGTCATCTAAGTAGTGGATCAGCTTCGCGCCACGCTCCCTCCAGCGGCGAGCCAACTCTCTGGTGACACGCGTGAAAACGTAGGGGGCAATCGCAAGACCGAAAGGGAGAACAGCATACTGGTAAAATCTCCCCTCCCACTCGAAAGCAACATACTTCTGCGAGTCCTCGTGCAATTCAACGTGGTGGTAGCCCGACGTAAGGTCACGAAGCTCCACATATAGCCCTCGGGGTCTAGGAGATCGCGCACCATCATTAGGCCTTCGTACTTAAACTTTTTCACCGCTAGATAGTGGAAGATAGCCTTTGTGACGCATCTAGCTCTTCTGGACTCTGTGGTCTCGACACGCGAGTTGCGACTACTAGTACTTTTCAGTGGTACAGGAAGTGTGGAGAGAAGTTTCCTGTCATGTTATCCGAAGAGCACTGTGGTCACCGTCGATCATGATCCTCGCTGGCAACCTACCTACGCTGAGAAGGTTCAGGACTTGGACTTCAAGCGTTACGCGCCTGGTTACTTTGACGTCATCTGGGCTGATCCCCCGTGCACCGAATACAGTCAGGCTAAGACCACTGGGGTGCGACAACTGCGACCGGTTGATGCCTGTGTACGCCGTACGCTCCAAATTTTTGACTTTCTCAAACCCAAGCATTGGTTTATGGAAGATCCGATGGGCAGGTTTCCCTTTGCGCTGCGATTTCGACCCGTAGTTCGCCGGTTACCTACCCCGTTGTATTGCTCTTACTGTATGTATGGCACTGGCTACCGCAAGCCTACTTGCATCTGGACGCAATCGCCTCCTCCAGTGGACCTACGGTACTGTACGATGGATGCTCCTTGTCTTCACCAACAGACTCTGGGATCACATCCGGAAACTGCTCAACTGGGACCTCATCCTGGGCAACAAGGAGCGGGAGTCTCCACTGCTGTATACCCTCTGCCCTCTGGATTGCTTCGTCAACTCTTCGAGCACCTGTTCGATCAGAAAAGCATATCACGCATCCATACGCATGGCTGATTTGTGTCTGGATCTTAGCTGCTGTACAAATGACTCTGAGTTATCATCTCTTTGTACTAACAAGCTAAGAGGGGAGGAGTTGTGCCAGGGAACAATAGCCATGCCAAGCCATTCGATTGACATATTGTATTTATGCGTACTGGGGCAGTGAAATGGCAATGGGCTCGGAAGGGGACTCCCGAGTCATTGAGTTCGTACTATGGGGAGCGAAAGCGTGGGCTCGATTATAGCTGGCAGCATATTATCGTCCACCCTTCTGGTGCGCTACGCCGCTGGGAGCGTAATAGTGGCGGCGGCTGGTTTCTGGAAGACGCCACTCAATTGAAGGCGCCGGTAGCGCCATTCTCATTACCGCTCAGCAGCGTTGGGTACTGGAATCCGACGATTGTGATTGACGATGACGAATATCGTGGAATTCCATACACGGGGCGTAATCCTGTACACTCAGCGCCTACGGACAGTGACGATTCGGGTACACGCGCTGTGTCCTGGAGTAAGGAAAAGTTACCAGATTCTGATGACAATGATGACGCGGGTGTCACTGACAGTAAGGAGAAGCCACCAGGTTCGGATGACAACGATGACGCGGGTGTCACAAACAGTAAGCATGACATGGACACTGCCAGTCCGAAACGGGAGCCTGCCTCGCCTGAATATGATGACACCGAGGATGACGTCAGCGAGTTCGATGACTTGGTAGCTGACGATGCTGAAGAACAAGCTGAAGCTCGAAAGTTGAAGAGACTGGGACTGCAATTGATCATGGATGATAAGGGTGAAATTATCTGGGTGCCAAAGGGCACCTCCCCGACCTCACCTGTTCAGCCAGAGGATCAGTCTATCACCGAGCAGAAGTCTGAGGCCATATCTGAGGATGCCCCAGCCTCTGTGGTGGAGACTGTTCATGTACCACCGAAGAAACCATCTGGGTCAGATACTGGATTGACTTCAATGGGTGAGAATAAGGCTGGGGTGTCCGAAGAGACGAAGAGGCAACCCAGGAAATATCCGAGATGTTGGACACATGAGTATATAACTCATTTGAAATGCACCTTAAGCAGTGACAGTGATGACGAAGAAGTGCTTGATGTGGCTCCTCGTAGGAAGAAGGCAAAGACCAGCAAGGGACAATGAAATCAACTGTCTTGATTAGGATTGTCCAAATGCATATTCTCTGATTAGGATTTGTATAGGTGGCAGATGATGATATGCCAGCCGACATAGGACAGATCGATTAGAGATATGAACTGCGCGCCTTGAAAGTATAAGACCTGAATTCTGCCCATTTGGAGGCGGTTCTAACTTGAAGTAACTATTTGGAGGAGCTGTTGCTCAACCTGTTAATTTACTGGTCAATCTTTCCTGCCATAAAGATATTGCAATTGCTTGAATTGTAGCCTTGTTCAAGCTAGTTAATCAATTCCATTTTTATTAACTAACTGACCCTAGCTAGTTAATTTATTCGCACTAACCGGTTGTAGCTAGTTAATTAATTTTATTAATCGAATTAACTACTTAGTGGCAGTAACGAGCTGACCCCCCTCAAAATGTAGTAATTACCAGTTAATCACCCATGTCGCCCACCGCGATCGGTCGGAAAATCGAAAAAATCGAGATTTCTGGCTTTCGTCACAGTCGAGTGACATGCCTTGACATGAATACCTCAACCCGATCGCGCGAGACGCGTGTCGAGTGTCGAGCGTTTTCGCGAAGCCAGTTGCAGTCTTCAACAGTTGCCACTCGAGGCCTCGAATGTATATGGTCGAGGCCTCGAATGGATATGGTCGAGGCCTCGAACGTCCACCTTACAGCACAGTTAGCACAGTTAAAGTACACAAATTCTGCAGAACTGTCCGTTGGATATAGGTATACCGCGCTAAAGTGTGTTGGATATAATGGGGCGAACAAAGAAGAAACTTCCGACAGCTGCTTCAAAAAGCGGTCCTCGAGGCGAGGGTGGCAATGCTTCGGTTGTCGTGGACGGTAAGAAGGGGGGGATGCGTCGCACTCGGAAGCATTTGGCGGATAGCGCCAGCGGATCGGAAGAGTACCTCATTGAGGACATCCTCGCCATGCGGTGGACAAAAGGCCGACGCGAGTGGTTGGTGAGATGGAAAGGCCATCACGCCAAGGACGCATGCGCCGGTGGACACTGACATCCTTGAATGGTGGTTCGAGAACGAGAAGAAGTACTCACGCATTTGCATGATGTGGCGCCAATTCCACGGCCGGCCTGCATCATCGGCTGGTGTGGAGCGGCTTTTCTCTGGTGCTGGGAAGATGCATGGCAAGGACGCCCAGACCATGAAGTCTGAGACCATTCAAGAAACCTTGATGTGCGCGGTCAACTACAATCCTTGGCGGTCATCTGTTCCAGAGGTGGAGGCCAAGGGCGCGACCGAGGCGACTGATGTGGCGGAGGCATAAGTAGAATGTGCAAGTGCACTATGGCACCCATAGGGTGTTAGAGAGTCAGAACATAGAAATCACTGAGCAAGCTAGTATAGGCCTCTCCTCAGCACTTAGAAGGGTGAATGCTCCGCTTGACACCACAGCAGCCTGCCCTGGCACATGCTTTGCACTCTCGTTACCAGTCACTACAGGAGACGGAACGACGCAGAGGATCGCCCAGAAAACCCCGGGTCGTGTGTTAGAAAACGACATTAGAAAAGTAGTAATATGTCAAGCTACGGGTAACGCTTGGGGCATATGACACAAAAGTTCAGATTTCTAGATCGCGAGATATGAGCGTTTAACCTGTTAGGTTGGGCTTAGGGCGGAATAGGGGTCGCGACGAATCCATGAGACCGTCAGATCCTTAAATTTATATGGCATCTCCACAAAAACTGAACAGATCGTAAGGTTTGGGGGATGCTAATTGCTAAAATATTGCGAATTGAGGCTTCCGGACTCCACCACTCGGCTTTGAAGAGTCGTATTCGACAGGACGCTCACGCTCAATCGCTCACCCGTGTCGAAGAATCTGCACAAAGGCATTCACAAAACGCTCTTGCGGTAGACCGCTAAGTTTGCGTCCTAGGCCCGCTTCGGAAGAAAAACCTAGTATTTCTGCTGCAGTGGGCCTATGTCCATGATATTGTTTCGAAGTAATATGACCTGATACTTCGCGACAATATTATTTATTGTGTTGTCCGTAGTGTCATTTTTTCTTTCAGATGATGAGCGCGTGTGTGAAGATCGCCGCACGTTTTTCTCCATGGTACCGTAAAACACGGGAAAATTAGAACAAAATATCAGCAGTCTCAAGCTTATACGTGTTCGAACAGCTTGAAACTTGCTAAAACGCTTCGTATACGGTATCTATACGACGGTTTGCATACCGTATCTATACGACGGACGGTATGCAAACTCTTCCCTTGCTCGCTGTAAGTTTTTATTAGTTAGTACGTCTTTAACATGTCTTTAGTATGCCCATAGCATGTTATTACGGCGATACGGTTTCCCTTGTTTTTCCTTGCTTGCCAATTAACTTGAATAGTGTTTTTCCTCAGGTGAAAAAAGTGAACCACCGGACCGGAACCGTCGGCGTTGAGGATTTCGGTGGGAAAGCCTATATATATATATATGTTACGAAGTTTTGTAGCGAGTTTCAGCCGCTGTCTTGAGCATCCGTAGAAACGCGGATGCTCAAAACGCGCTTTAAGTCCCGCAAATTAGACCTTCTTCGTGGCTCGCTGACATCCGCGAATACGGATGGAATCAAGCCAAACGCGCTTTCACACAACTTTAACTTAAGTTAAATTTGAGGGGAAAATTAGCGGAGACTTATCGCTGCACGTACCGCTGCGGAATCGTTGCATGCGGTAAGGGTACCCCGACATTCCGCGAGAATCCTAAAACGCGGAGTACGGCATCTTTCACTGCGCTTCGAGCGTCAAACGAAGCGTATATATCACTGTGAAAATTTATTTAAAACATTGTTGTGGTTGATGTGTAATGTGTACAGTAATTGCTTAAAATCGTGAGCGAGCAGCAGCCGCAAGCATACTTTAAAAGGCCTTTTTGTCGAGAACTTATCGATAACTTATCGATGAATCATCGATCACTGTCGGTGTTCCTAACAAATCGCGACCGCTTACTTGGCATTTCATGACGAACAGCGATGACAATGGCATGCACGATACAGTGTCCCCGATACGGATACACGCCAACGCGCAAGCGCCATACCACGATCCCGATCAACTGAGAACTCATACTCAAGTACTGTTAACTGTAACAGCAATTCTACGGTCGTGACGATTTGCCGATACAGTAAGTGCTGACCGTTAAGAGAACTCTACGTTAAGAAACCAGCCAGCTTGGGGGGGGGTCAAAAGTTTAGGAGAAACAGTGGCTGGTTTAAAAAGTTAAGAGATGGGCAAAAATAAGAAATATGGAGGCTGGCTAGACCCCAAGACATTTTCTTGAAATATAGCAAAATCGAGAAGGGTCTTATTTAAGAGTACGGCTTTGATGTCAGAAAATTCATCTTGTGTGAGTAGACCTTCCCTAACACCACTAAGAAGTTGCCGCAATTGTGAACGTGTTTTGTCGTCCATCACGGTAGTGGGCGGTTTCGAAGTGAGGATGTGCTGCGAATCCAACCCGAGAAAAACTGATTTTTCACGCGGGATGAGAAAAACTGGTTGTGAAATAATCGGTTTCTCTTATTTCATTGGCTCTCTTAGGTACCGAAGGTGGGGGGGGTGGGGTTCACAAGTTTAGGAGAAAAGCTGGCTGACCCTGAAATCTCTGTTTTCTTATTGGTCGGCACTTACTGTAGATGATTTCGCGATCTCGCAATTCTCTCGCGATACGCGTTTTCAGTTCGAGGTTTCAAGTTACAATCAAGGTTACAAGTTAGGACTTATATAGGCGGTAACGCAGAAAACCCCCATGCTCACAGCACCAAAAAAAGAATCCGGATGAAAAAATCCTTGAACCCACGTATTATTTTGACATTCGCGAACCGGAAAATCGAAAAAAAGGTTTTTCTGAACTTTTGTGTCATAGGCCCCAAGCGTTACCCGTACCTTGATGTATGTGTTACTGTATTCTCTTCTGAAATGCGTGTGTGCATGCATTTGGTGTCTACACCACATACCGGTTGACCCCTCAGCCCCCCCTCAGCTTGTCCTCTCACTCTCACCTAAAAGCACCTCACAAGTAAGTGAGTATCTCAGGTTGCCATAGAGTAATGATGACATCTGGCACAAATAATATGTATATCCGAATGGGTCGAGTTTGACCTCGAATGAGCAACATTTAATGCCGTTGTATCCCCATACTCAATGTCGGTTGTAACCAGTTAAACCACCAGTTAACTAGTGCAATAAAAGTAATTAACCAATTGTAGCTAGTTAATCAATTTTTTAGTTATTAACTAACTAACCCCAACCAGTTAATTAATTTGCACTAATCACTTCAGGGCCTTTGCAGGTACCGAGGGTCCAGCTCCGGCCATTCAGGAAAATGGCTATATTTTAGGGTTTCGAGACAAAATGACCTATATGGGCACATATACGAAGGATATATCATAGCGAGAGGCTATAGCACTTTAGTATACACATATACGAGCAAGAAACTTGTTGGAAGCGATAGCCAAAGCTAATATAGTGGCACTTGGCAAGCATTATTTTTGCAGAAACCCTAAAAAACAGAGCTCTGTAAATACAAAATCATGTGATTTTCATGCATTAAATGTGCTTTACACGTGCCCACCGGCTTCAAAATGTAATGTATACTTATAGAGTAATTGTCTTTCTATCATGCATTGTCTCTCGCCTTCCTAGTGTGCTCAATTTCAAGTGCATCATCGATGACTTTTTGGTCCAGAAAGTACACATTTGGCACCTGGCGCCCCTTTCCCCCACGGCTGCGGCAAGGGAGCATGTCAATCTTGATTTGCAAGACCAAGTGAGATAAGCATCTCTCGTGGCCCTTCAAGACCCTGTAGGCGATATGACCATCGGGCGCTAGGGATTTGTAGGCCTCGGAGTACTCGCAGTAGTAGCAGTCGATGACATGGCTTCCCTGGTAGAATAAGACCTTCTTGCCAGTGTCATCCATCACATCAGCCTCAAGCGTGTACACCTTGCTAGTAGCCTTCCCCACAAAGACCGGGTGATTCTTGTAGCCGGCTCCCGGCACCGTGAAGAAGTCACCAATGTCGAGCTCCTCCACAAGCGCATCGGTGGTCTCCTGCAGCTGGATCATATCCTCCATGAGCACATCATCCAACACTCCGTCGAAGTCGATGTCGCTCCCATCGCCATCATCCCCCGACTCCGCGTCCTCCTCACCATTCACCTTATGCATGGCCTTGCTCCACGGTGCCACAAGGTCCTTATGGTTGCAGCACTCCCACTGGCGCACAAGCTGTTGAAAACGGTGACGAAAGCGTCACTTTCGTCACCGTTTTGCGATCGATGTCAATGATCCAATTCTTCGATTCGAGTTCTCGAGTTTTTTGCGACGAACTGGAATTGAGCTGAAAAAAATCAGCAATTTTCAAAAGTGAATACCTGTGACGGTTCGCATGCTACGAACCCAAACCCAAACTTGTTCTTGGCCGAAAAGTGACGTTCTTGGACCCTCCGTACCTTCAAAGGCCCTTCAAACCAGTTGGACCTCGGGTCAACCGGTTACGCCCCTTACAAGATCCCCCTAGATAGAATTTCTATAGCGGACTACAACCTCTGAGGGCTCGACACCCACATAAGCAGTAAGCATTTCTTTTGAGCTATAGATTTTACCGTGGGAAAATCTTTCATATCAGACATACTCATAGTATTATAATGTGTAGATGCACCACCTGCAGACTTGCCTTGACTGTTGTATGTTCCACGTCATACTGCCACAGCGGATCATAGTAGATTATGTCATACTTTTTCGTGGGAAATAGCATGCTATTATTTTCCTATACCCAAATATTTCCCCCTATGAGAATTCTATATATACACAAGCATGAAAACACAGTAACTTCATAATGAAAGTGTTAAGATGTTCACTAAACTTCCTCATCGGACTGTGTGTCACTTCTCCCCGACGGCGTGTTATCAAGATTATCGGTCATACTCCTCATACTAATGATTTGGGGCTTCCAATATCACGCCTCGCCCCCTCCTCCGCCACCGCCCCCCCACCCCCACCCTCCTCCTCCACCTCCTTACCCCCAACATTAATAACCCAAATTTAAAGATCTTCTCTCTTTTCCCTCTTCGCCTTCTTTTTCGTCAAAGTCTGCTTTGGAACTCGTCTAGGAGGTCACCCGGAAGCATATTCTTGTCTCGAAACTCCGGTGATCGCGCGATGTATCACGGGAACGGTAAATTTTGTTGTGTGCGCCGCCTCTTCCGATCCTCTTTTCCACTTCCTCGAACAACTTTTGTATGCTCTCAAAATCTTCTTCGTTGCTCTCCTTGCCCATTCGCGCCACGCGGCACGCACCATAAAATATTTCGCACTTTATAGCGAGCTTGTCATCTGGCGACGCGGTATTTCCAAAAGCCTCGGCCTTGGCGTCCAACTTCCAACTGGCGTATGAGCGCGGTAAGAAATGTCGTGCGCGGCGTACATGCGGTAATCATAGGACTGCGGGGTAGTCTTGAGTAGCAAAGAGCGCTTACACTGCAACGCCACAACCATGATGTCTGAGTCATTGAAGTGTATCGTCGACCGGCTGATTGCAACACCGCTGCCACTACTGCTACCGCAACCGCGGGACTCCCTGCGAGATCACGCAACACACAGCATCATAAGTAGGCTCATGGTGCACCTGCCATTGTGGAGAGGAAAAGAGCAGGGACAATGGTCAAACTTAGTTGAAGTTCTGCGCTTTGCTTTGCCGAGTTATACATTGAATACATAGTCCGTAGATACACCGCCAACTTCCCCACAGCCACTAATCCCCCATATTTCCTTTCTTTTCCCCCTTTGTGGCTCGCCGAATGTGAAAGGTGTGTGGCCGAAAGTGTGTGGCCGGGCTTTGAATTCGTTGCTGAGATTTGGGCTTCCTCCTCCCGTTCCTCAGGATGTATCGCTGACATCGGTGCACTTGAGAGGGAAATGTGTTGTTTTCAAAACTAGAACGGTCACTACAGTACAAGAAGACACTTCTCTTCAATCACCTTCCTTTACCTTCAGGTATTTTGGGCCCTTGGAAGTTTGGGATCGGGTCAAATCTCGTTATTTGGTAAAGGGAAGGGTTATGTGACACACCTACCCTACGGACCCCCCTAGCTACCCTATCTACCCTAGCTACCCAATAATCACACCTGTAAAGCAAGATGCATGTCACGGATAGGGTATCGGAGAGCACTAATAATTAGAGAATTATTAGTGCAAAAAGTAATGCGGGCATAAGGGACCCGCAACGCAATATCGGAATGAAAACGAACGTAAATAATGCCAGTGAGGTGGGCGGGCGGGATGATACCCTTCCCGAAAACATATCAAGTGTCGGAGCAGAACTCTACGGAGTTCCAAACCTTATACTGCTCAGACCTGGGACCTAGGTCCCGGGGACCTACGATCCTGGGTCCCACGGTCCGGTCTGTCACATAACCAGAGTCGTTATGTGACACAGCACCTCTCGCTCCGCTCGCTGCACTGTGACACATAACATCCAGTTATCTGACTTAGCTCCGCTCCGCAGAGCACCACTAGCTACCCCCAGCTACCCCTAGCTAGCTACTGCTGATAATCTCACCGAAAGGGTGTGTTCATAAACACAGAACCCCCCTGCCCTAGGGCAGGGTATTGACCTGAACTGTGCCTACAGGCACAGCAGGGGCTGCTAGACCTTAGGTTCAGGGTTATTATTATGGGCTCTGATAGCCCCTAGCCTGACCTGTCTCTGATCGGAACCGTGACTCCGCTAGTAGCTAGGATGACAGTACAGTAGTACTGTACTGTCAGTCATTACTTCGTATTATCCGGGTTTCCGAGATGCATGATAAAAGCACTCGGCCGGACTGATTATGGGAGCTTAGCCAGTTTGTTTTACCGAGCGGAACACCTGTTCTCGCAGGTTATGCGCGTCACCACTTCCCTAGTGATTCTGATGGCACAACGCCAAGCTGTTGCCATGTTTGGCTAGGTTTTGACACAGAGATGGGGTGGGCGCCCCCTTAGGCAGTAGTTCGTCTTTTCGCAGTATGGCCTTCTTTTGAAGTGGAGATCAGTTTTACGGAACAATTTTTCGGCAGCAGTATCGTCGCTCGCTATGGCTTCTTCTTACGTTTCACCTGGCCGGTGGAGAGGGCATTCCGCGTATTGTGGGTCGCAACCACTTTTAGCCAATCGGCTCATGACCTGTTTGAATTTGGTTTTAACGTTGAGACTTCTGCAGGGATTGGCCGCTGCAACTGTTGAATTAACCGCTGCCGCCACTCTAGCCCACAGTTCCCATCTCACCGTCATTTTTATAATGGATACACCGCAGAGACCACGTACGCGCGCTAGGGCGCGTAAATTAGCGACAATTTTCGATGATGTTGGAGCGTTGCATGCAGCCACGCCCACGACTCCGCACTTGGATTCGGCTGCGTCGGAGTCCTCGACTGCGGCTGCCACACTTGTGCATCGGTTGCGCAGAGATTCATTCGATGTTCAGAGTTCAAAAACCGCGGCAACGAAGGTGTTGGGAGACAAAGCAGCGAAATTCCGTGGGGACGAAACATCGGCTTCGGACATTTTTTTTCAATTGGTATCCGAACTTCAACAGCTCTTCACACTGCAGTCGCCGGCATTCGCACCCCTGTTTGATCTGACTGCTGCTGACACCCCTGTTCTGCCTGCTGCCAATGAACTGTTGTACTCTGTGCTGTTGCTGCTGACTGCGCCAGGGTCTCCTGCCCGTAATTGGGTAGAGGCTTCTGGTGCGGATGTTCCTGCTGATGGCAAACGCGCCACCCTGGAGGTGGTGCGTATGCTTGCTGACGCGTCGACTCCGTTCGACGCTCTGACTGAGCTGCTTGAAGTGAAGATTTCTGACGAGTGTGACCCTGACGCGGGGATTCGCCTCTTCAACAGCTGCCTTCGGGATGCACAGCGTCTGACGACGCTGCCCGAAGACGCTGTTAAGAGGCAATTCCTCTCTGCCCTGTCTGGACCGGCTTACGCCACGCTGGTTGACTCGTTTGCTCGAGCTGACCAGCGTGCGGCTGTGAGTCTGCTCACCCTGCAGGCACGCGTGCGCGAGCAGTACCGCTGCGGGCGGCTCTCGGGCAAGCGCACTGCAAGGCGCCCCATGTCTGTTGCATCTTGCGCCACTGACACTGGCCTGGCTTCGGCCATTGATCGGCTCAGTGCTCAGTTGGTCAAGTTGCAGCGGGATGTGGATTCCCTTGCTGTTACTTAAGAGGGGTGGCTCCAAGCCGCCTCCTGGGAAGCACACTCCGCGCAACGCTTCCACCGTCCTGGAGTGCAACCGCTTGCTCACTCCGCCTCTCCGGAGGTGGCTTTTGACAAGCGGTCCGGCACCTTTGTCCCAGCGTGCAGGCACGAGAAGTGCCGCGCCGTTGGGTCAAAGCATTGGCTGAGTGAGTGTCCTCACAAGGACACTCACCCATTGACCATCTCGGCATCCTACTGCCAAGCCGTCGAGTCTCATGACTCCGACGTGCTTGCCCTTCGTTTCCAGCGGTACTATGACGCTGGGGATGAGGGGTCCATGGAGCACTTGTGTGCTCTCGTGGGGCAACCTGAAATCTGTGAGCTGTCTGCGCATTCCTTTGCTCCAGAGCCTACGGCTCTGCAGCAGTTCAAGGATGCTGCCGCCTCTGCTGAGTCTGCACCTG
The DNA here is from genome assembly GCA_001247695.2 of Cymbomonas tetramitiformis. Classification (NCBI taxonomy): domain Eukaryota; kingdom Viridiplantae; phylum Chlorophyta; class Pyramimonadophyceae; order Pyramimonadales; family Pyramimonadaceae; genus Cymbomonas; species Cymbomonas tetramitiformis. Next base: position 72,107 of record LGRX02027447.1, on the reverse strand, counting down.
CTGAGCATCTTTCCATTGGCCGTGTTGCATTTGCTACGGTCAGCGGTCCGCTTGCTGGTGGTGTCGCTGAGCCGACCACTGACGAGCAGCTGCTGCCGAAGGCCTCTGCACCCGTGCATGGTGAGCCGGTGGACTTGCATGGGATCGGACGTGCCGCCTTTGTGCCGCCGTCTGCCTCTCTGGCTCTCGGCCCGATGTCTCCTGCTGACAGTTCATTCAAGACATTCAACACTGTCCACCCTGACTGGTTTGACATTGACCCTGAGCCTGTTGAGGTGTGTGATTCCGATGATGATGGGGAGGGCTCCAATTACCCTCCTGGTGTCTGCCTGACTGAAATTGAGGGGGGTGCACCGCCGACGGCTGCAGCATTTCGGCGGTTCGGGGTCCCCAGAGGCTCCAGGCCATTTGGCTTTGGTGAATTTGCTCTCACTCTGTTCATGGTGGCTACTTTTCTGTTCAGTGCTACGGCGATGCCGACACTCGTGGTCGGCGGTGGTGTCAGGGGCCTGGTTGAGCCCGGAGCCACCTACGGCTACGGTGCGGTTCATCCCGGTGGTGCATTACTGGATTCCCTTTGCCCGCCTGTGTGTGATTACTACTGGTTCGTCATTGCCGCCGCGGGATGTGGCACCGTTCTTTTCTCAATCGACTTCAGCGGCTTTGCAATCTGATGGTTTTGCCACTCCACTTTGGGATCCGCCTGGCCCACTTGGGTCTGGTAGTGTCAGTGCTTACAAATTCTCTTCTCAATTGACTTCGGATGTTTTTCTTGATTGGAATCCGTCTGCTGAACTCGGCTCTGCCGACCAGCCTTACAGTGGCTAGAGTCTGCTTATTTCAAACCCTGGAGGTGTGATTAGCCTTAGCCGCAGTGGTGGGTTGTGCCGGGATAAGTCCCCGGGCACCCAGCTAGAAGTGTATCTGTTTCCAGTAAAGTGCTGTTTGTTATCTGTTTAGTTAGCTCCGCTTGCCTAGCCCTATTGGCTACAGTCACAGCTCCGGGTGGTGTGCTGGACCTTAGGTTCAGGGTTATTATTATGGGCTCTGATAGCCCCTAGCCTGACCTGTCTCTGATCGGAACCGTGACTCCGCTAGTAGCTAGGATGACAGTACAGTAGTACTGTACTGTCAGTCATTACTTCGTATTATCCGGGTTTCCGAGATGCATGATAAAAGCACTCGGCCGGACTGATTATGGGAGCTTAGCCAGTTTGTTTTACCGAGCGGAACACCTGTTCTCGCAGGGGCTCCGTGCAAGCACGGAATGAGTTGCCCTAACTAAACCCACACTCACAGGTGCCTCGGGAAAGGGCAATCGGAACAGTGGAACTGACACAAGATCGCAAGGTGCCAAAGGATGAATACATTACATTTACTTTTAATAGATAACAAGGGGAGCAGCCTCATGACTGCCCCCGCCCACTTGGGGCTGCACTGCAAGTCTAGTAGCCCATGGCTCTAGTCACTGAGAGGCGTGTCTCGGTGGAATCCAGTATGTAACGGTGGGCACTAGAGGCTGTATGCCATGCCCCGTGCTTCTGGAAGAGCCGGAAGTCCACCTTCTGGGCTGCTACTGTAGCTCCACTAGATCTGAGAGACTGAGTGCACCACTTCTTCTGAACCTCTGCTTCTGACATGCCGGTGGTCCTCTGAAGAAACTTATGAACCTCCCTCCTGCACTGAGGGTACTCAATGTGCCTTCCATTCAACTGAGTATTCTGAGGGCGGAACCTGGCTACTCTGCCATCCCACCCCTGGTACAGGTTAACCAACCCTGAGAGGCGCGCTCTGGAGATGAGAGCCTCATTCAGGGCAACAGGGCAGGTCCTACGGTCTAGCCCCCTGGATATGTACACCACGTCCCCCTCTCTGAACTGATCATTCTTCCTCTCTATGAGCAGTGCCTCCATGTGGGTGGGATAGAACTTGACTAGCTCTACCCACACATACTTCATGTCCTTGTACCGAAGGAACCCTGCCCACATGTTGGCAACCATAGATGCCACAGACAGGGCAAGCAGAGAGCATGCCTGGAAATCTGGTACATAAAGTAGAATGCCTGTCTGGAGGACCTCAAGAGTCAAGGGCTCCTTCTGATTCTGGAGCTTCAGGCCGAGCCTTCTCTTAGCTGACTGTCTGACACCCTTGGCCAAGGGGTGCTTGGTAGGGGCCTCTGCTGCCGGCACTAGGGCCATCTCATGCAAGGCAGAAAATAGCCCCTGATGCTGACTTAACTACTGCATAGGACTTGGCCTCTGAGGCCACCAGCTGGAGGAACAGGCACACTGTGAGAGGGGCAGCTGGGACTGGTACCCGTGGAGGGACTCTGGCTGCACAGAAAGCTCTGTACCTGCTGATAATGCCCAAGTAACTGTCGGTCCAGGTGGAGGCAGATCTAGTGTTGACCATACCTTCCTTCATCGACTTAAGCAGTGACTGTTCAAGCGGGTCGCTAGGGCTTACTTGGAGCTGACTCCAAAGCTGTGACGCCAGAGCTCCACCTGCCCCCAATCAACGGGACCCGTCGATCCTCAGCGCCAACACCCGAAAGGCAGGGGGGCCGACGGCTACCTCATTGGCTCTCCCCGCCCCAGGCTTAAACAGGGGTTCAATTGAGTCTCGGGGGAGTTCAATCCAATCCACTACGAAGGAAGCAAAATTCTGTCCGTCGGGGCAAAGCAACGGCCACCAGTGACGGCCTGTCCAACGGGGGCAGATAACAGTAGCCTGTGCCCCGTGACGGATAAGGCACCGCAACAGCTGCCCCACTAGCCCGAAGGGGGGGTTGCACCAATTGTTGTCACACCACCAGTCTGTGGAGGCAAAACAGTCAACTCCCTCGCAGCCGGGGCACCACCACCTGCTTATGAACCTCGGGAGCAAGTGATTCCGGTCCGTAGCAAATCTGTCAACCGTGTGCTTGCCCCACAAATTGTCTAGCCATCTGAACCAGTACTCTGACAACATCCAATCGTCCGAGTCATAAATACCTGCCAGGTGGTCAGCATATGCATTAAGGTCCCGCGGGATCCAAGTGACGTGCAGCCTGACATCATTCGTGACGCACCACCAAAAGATCTCCACTGCTAACTTGTGCAGGTGGGATTTAGCACTGCAGCCTTTGCAAAGGATCCTCCAAGCCGGCTGAGAGTCAGTATGCAATTGCACAGCCGTGCCCACGATAAAACGAACCAACGACTGCAGGGTACGAAGGATCCCTATGAGCTCCCTCAGGGTGGAGGATTCCTCTCGCTCTGAAAGGGACAGGTGTCCCCTAGCATCCTGCCGATCTCTGCCGCCACAGGCCGCAAGCCATCCACCCCAGCCGGTACCTCCCGCATCTGTCCATATGAGATTAGTAAAGACAACACACACCAACGTCCAAATCGGAGTGGTGAATTCCTCAGCTCCGAGGCTCGCCCAAAAGCGAAGCTCCGCCAAGACTTCAGCAGAAACAGATACGTAATCATTCCAACTACGAACGGACTCAATCACAAAATACATCTCGCGGGTAAACATAAAAGAAACTTTCCCAAGAGCTACTCGGAGTGACATTGCTTTTCCTGCTATAGAGGCGAGGCCGCGGGCCGTGATCCTACGGCGGTCCAGCGCTGCGGAGACCTTCTTCTGAAAAGATTCCCACTTCTGTTGGGGCGCAAAGAACACTCCTTGCAACGAGTCGATCCCCATTCCCAAAAAGGGCAACCGCTGCATAGGGGTAAGCATTGACTTCTCTACATTCATAAGGAACCCTGAAGCATCCAAGTCAGAGAGGATTGCCGCTTGCTGCAGCATAAAAGCAGACAAAGAGCAGGCAAGTGCCGCTCCAAAGAATAGGAAGTCATCTAAGTAGTGATTCAGCTTCGCGCCACGCTCCCTCCAGCGGCGAGCCAACTCTCTGGTGACACGCGTGAAAACGTAGGGGGCAATCGCAAGACCGAAAGGGAGAACAGCATACTGGTAAAATCTCCCCTCCCACTCGAAAGCAACATACTTCTGCGAGTCCTCGTGCAATTCAACGTGGTGGTAGCCCGACGTAAGGTCACGAAGCTCCACATATAGCCCTCGGGGTCTAGGAGATCGCGCACCATCATTAGGCCTTCGTACTTAAACTTTTTCACCGCTAGATAGTGGAAGATAGCCTTTGTGACGCATCTAGCTCTTCTGGACTCTGTGGTCTCGACACGCGAGTTGCGACTACTAGTACTTTTCAGTGGTACAGGAAGTGTGGAGAGAAGTTTCCTGTCATGTTATCCGAAGAGCACTGTGGTCACCGTCGATCATGATCCTCGCTGGCAACCTACCTACGCTGAGAAGGTTCAGGACTTGGACTTCAAGCGTTACGCGCCTGGTTACTTTGACGTCATCTGGGCTGATCCCCCGTGCACCGAATACAGTCAGGCTAAGACCACTGGGGTGCGACAACTGCGACCGGTTGATGCCTGTGTACGCCGTACGCTCCAAATTTTTGACTTTCTCAAACCCAAGCATTGGTTTATGGAAGATCCGATGGGCAGGTTTCCCTTTGCGCTGCGATTTCGACCCGTAGTTCGCCGGTTACCTACCCCGTTGTATTGCTCTTACTGTATGTATGGCACTGGCTACCGCAAGCCTACTTGCATCTGGACGCAATCGCCTCCTCCAGTGGACCTACGGTACTGTACGATGGATGCTCCTTGTCTTCACCAACAGACTCTGGGATCACATCCGGAAACTGCTCAACTGGGACCTCATCCTGGGCAACAAGGAGCGGGAGTCTCCACTGCTGTATACCCTCTGCCCTCTGGATTGCTTCGTCAACTCTTCGAGCACCTGTTCGATCAGAAAAGCATATCACGCATCCATACGCATGGCTGATCTGTGTCTGGATCTTAGCTGCTGTACAAATGACTCTGAGTTATCATCTCTTTGTACTAACAAGCTAAGAGGGGAGGAGTTGTGCCAGGGAACAATAGCCATGCCAAGCCATTCGATTGACATATTGTATTTATGCGTACTGGGGCAGTGAAATGGCAATGGGCTCGGAAGGGGACTCCCGAGTCATTGAGTTCGTACTATGGGGAGCGAAAGCGTGGGCTCGATTATAGCTGGCAGCATATTATCGTCCACCCTTCTGGTGCGCTACGCCGCTGGGAGCGTAATAGTGGCGGCGGCTGGTTTCTGGAAGACGCCACTCAATTGAAGGCGCCGGTAGCGCCATTCTCATTACCGCTCAGCAGCGTTGGGTACTGGAATCCGACGATTGTGATTGACGATGACGAATATCGTGGAATTCCATACACGGGGCGTAATCCTGTACACTCAGCGCCTACGGACAGTGACGATTCGGGTACACGCGCTGTGTCCTGGAGTAAGGAAAAGTTACCAGATTCTGATGACAATGATGACGCGGGTGTCACTGACAGTAAGGAGAAGCCACCAGGTTCGGATGACAACGATGACGCGGGTGTCACAAACAGTAAGCATGACATGGACACTGCCAGTCCGAAACGGGAGCCTGCCTCGCCTGAATATGATGACACCGAGGATGACGTCAGCGAGTTCGATGACTTGGTAGCTGACGATGCTGAAGAACAAGCTGAAGCTCGAAAGTTGAAGAGACTGGGACTGCAATTGATCATGGATGATAAGGGTGAAATTATCTGGGTGCCAAAGGGCACCTCCCCGACCTCACCTGTTCAGCCAGAGGATCAGTCTATCACCGAGCAGAAGTCTGAGGCCATATCTGAGGATGCCCCAGCCTCTGTGGTGGAGACTGTTCATGTACCACCGAAGAAACCATCTGGGTCAGATACTGGATTGACTTCAATGGGTGAGAATAAGGCTGGGGTGTCCGAAGAGACGAAGAGGCAACCCAGGAAATATCCGAGATGTTGGACACATGAGTATATAACTCATTTGAAATGCACCTTAAGCAGTGACAGTGATGACGAAGAAGTGCTTGACGTGGCTCCTCGTAGGAAGAAGGCAAAGACCAGCAAGGGACAATGAAATCAACTGTCTTGATTAGGATTGTCCAAATGCAGATTCTCTGATTAGGATTTGTATAGGTGGCAGATGATGATATGCCAGCCGACATAGGACAGATCGATTAGAGATATGAACTGCGCGCCTTGAAAGTATAAGACCTGAATTCTGCCCATTTGGAGGCGGTTCTAACTTGAAGTAACTATTTGGAGGAGCTGTTGCTCAACCTGTTAATTTACTGGTCAATCTTTCCTGCCATAAAGATATTGCAATTGCTTGAATTGTAGCCTTGTTCAAGCTAGTTAATCAATTCCATTTTTATTAACTAACTGACCCTAGCTAGTTAATTTATTCGCACTAACCGGTTGTAGCTAGTTAATTAATTTTATTAATCGAATTAACTACTTAGTGGCAGTAACGAGCTGACCCCCCTCAAAATGTAGTAATTACCAGTTAATCACCCATGTCGCCCACCGCGATCGGTCGGAAAATCGAAAAAATCGAGATTTCTGGCTTTCGTCACAGTCGAGTGACATGCCTTGACATGAATACCTCAACCCGATCGCGCGAGACGCGTGTCGAGTGTCGAGCGTTTTCGCGAAGCCAGTTGCAGTCTTCAACAGTTGCCACTCGAGGCCTCGAATGTATATGGTCGAGGCCTCGAATGGATATGGTCGAGGCCTCGAACGTCCACCTTACAGCACAGTTAGCACAGTTAAAGTACACAAATTCTGCAGAACTGTCCGTTGGATATAGGTATACCGCGCTAAAGTGTGTTGGATATAATGGGGCGAACAAAGAAGAAACTTCCGACAGCTGCTTCAAAAAGCGGTCCTCGAGGCGAGGGTGGCAATGCTTCGGTTGTCGTGGACGGTAAGAAGGGGGGGATGCGTCGCACTCGGAAGCATTTGGCGGATAGCGCCAGCGGATCGGAAGAGTACCTCATTGAGGACATCCTCGCCATGCGGTGGACAAAAGGCCGACGCGAGTGGTTGGTGAGATGGAAAGGCCATCACGCCAAGGACGCATGCGCCGGTGGACACTGACATCCTTGAATGGTGGTTCGAGAACGAGAAGAAGTACTCACGCATTTGCATGATGTGGCGCCAATTCCACGGCCGGCCTGCATCATCGGCTGGTGTGGAGCGGCTTTTCTCTGGTGCTGGGAAGATGCATGGCAAGGACGCCCAGACCATGAAGTCTGAGACCATTCAAGAAACCTTGATGTGCGCGGTCAACTACAATCCTTGGCGGTCATCTGTTCCAGAGGTGGAGGCCAAGGGCGCGACCGAGGCGACTGATGTGGCGGAGGCATAAGTAGAATGTGCAAGTGCACTATGGCACCCATAGGGTGTTAGAGAGTCAGAACATAGAAATCACTGAGCAAGCTAGTATAGGCCTCTCCTCAGCACTTAGAAGGGTGAATGCTCCGCTTGACACCACAGCAGCCTGCCCTGGCACATGCTTTGCACTCTCGTTACCAGTCACTACAGGAGACGGAACGACGCAGAGGATCGCCCAGAAAACCCCGGGTCGTGTGTTAGAAAACGACATTAGAAAAGTAGTAATATGTCAAGCTACGGGTAACGCTTGGGGCATATGACACAAAAGTTCAGATTTCTAGATCGCGAGATATGAGCGTTTAACCTGTTAGGTTGGGCTTAGGGCGGAATAGGGGTCGCGACGAATCCATGAGACCGTCAGATCCTTAAATTTATATGGCATCTCCACAAAAACTGAACAGATCGTAAGGTTTGGGGGATGCTAATTGCTAAAATATTGCGAATTGAGGCTTCCGGACTCCACCACTCGGCTTTGAAGAGTCGTATTCGACAGGACGCTCACGCTCAATCGCTCACCCGTGTCGAAGAATCTGCACAAAGGCATTCACAAAACGCTCTTGCGGTAGACCGCTAAGTTTGCGTCCTAGGCCCGCTTCGGAAGAAAAACCTAGTATTTCTGCTGCAGTGGGCCTATGTCCATGATATTGTTTCGAAGTAATATGACCTGATACTTCGCGACAATATTATTTATTGTGTTGTCCGTAGTGTCATTTTTTCTTTCAGATGATGAGCGCGTGTGTGAAGATCGCCGCACGTTTTTCTCCATGGTACCGTAAAACACGGGAAAATTAGAACAAAATATCAGCAGTCTCAAGCTTATACGTGTTCGAACAGCTTGAAACTTGCTAAAACGCTTCGTATACGGTATCTATACGACGGTTTGCATACCGTATCTATACGACGGACGGTATGCAAACTCTTCCCTTGCTCGCTGTAAGTTTTTATTAGTTAGTACGTCTTTAACATGTCTTTAGTATGCCCATAGCATGTTATTACGGCGATACGGTTTCCCTTGTTTTTCCTTGCTTGCCAATTAACTTGAATAGTGTTTTTCCTCAGGTGAAAAAAGTGAACCACCGGACCGGAACCGTCGGCGTTGAGGATTTCGGTGGGAAAGCCTATATATATATATATGTTACGAAGTTTTGTAGCGAGTTTCAGCCGCTGTCTTGAGCATCCGTAGAAACGCGGATGCTCAAAACGCGCTTTAAGTCCCGCAAATTAGACCTTCTTCGTGGCTCGCTGACATCCGCGAATACGGATGGAATCAAGCCAAACGCGCTTTCACACAACTTTAACTTAAGTTAAATTTGAGGGGAAAATTAGCGGAGACTTATCGCTGCACGTACCGCTGCGGAATCGTTGCATGCGGTAAGGGTACCCCGACATTCCGCGAGAATCCTAAAACGCGGAGTACGGCATCTTTCACTGCGCTTCGAGCGTCAAACGAAGCGTATATATCACTGTGAAAATTTATTTAAAACATTGTTGTGGTTGATGTGTAATGTGTACAGTAATTGCTTAAAATCGTGAGCGAGCAGCAGCCGCAAGCATACTTTAAAAGGCCTTTTTGTCGAGAACTTATCGATAACTTATCGATGAATCATCGATCACTGTCGGTGTTCCTAACAAATCGCGACCGCTTACTTGGCATTTCATGACGAACAGCGATGACAATGGCATGCACGATACAGTGTCCCCGATACGGATACACGCCAACGCGCAAGCGCCATACCACGATCCCGATCAACTGAGAACTCATACTCAAGTACTGTTAACTGTAACAGCAATTCTACGGTCGTGACGATTTGCCGATACAGTAAGTGCTGACCGTTAAGAGAACTCTACGTTAAGAAACCAGCCAGCTTGGGGGTCAAAGTTTAGGAGAAACGCTGGCTGGTTTTAAAAGTTAAGAGATGGGCAAAAATAAGAAATATGGAGGCTGGCTAGACCCCAAGACATTTTCTTGAAATATAGCAAAATCCCGAGAAGGGTCTTATTTAAGAGTACGGCTTTGATGTCAGAAAATTCATCTTGTGTGAGTAGACCTTCCCTAACACCACTAAGAAGTTGCCGCAATTGTGAACGTGTTTTGTCGTCCATCACGGTAGTGGGCGGTTTTTTCGAAGTGAGGATGTGCTGCGAATCCAATACGAGAAAAACTGATTTTTCACACTTAAGGATGAGAAAAACTAGCTGGCAAAATAATCGGTTTTCTCTTATTTCATTGGCTCTCTTAGGTACCGAAGTCGGGGGGTGGGGTTCACAAGTTTAGGAGAAAAGCTGGCTGACCCTGAAATCTCTGTTTTCTTATTGGTCGGCACTTACTGTAGATGATTTCGCGATCTCGCAATTCTCTCGCGATACGCGTTTTCAGTTCGAGGTTTCAAGTTACAATCAAGGTTACAAGTTAGGACTTATATAGGCGGTAACGCAGAAAACCCCCATGCTCACAGCACCAAAAAAAGAATCCGGATGAAAAAATCCTTGAACCCACGTATTATTTTGACATTCGCGAACCGGAAAATCGAAAAAAAGGTTTTTCTGAACTTTTGTGTCATAGGCCCCAAGCGTTACCCGTACCTTGATGTATGTGTTACTGTATTCTCTTCTGAAATGCGTGTGTGCATGCATTTGGTGTCTACACCACATACCGGTTGACCCCTCAGCCCCCCCTCAGCTTGTCCTCTCACTCTCACCTAAAAGCACCTCACAAGTAAGTGAGTATCTCAGGTTGCCATAGAGTAATGATGACATCTGGCACAAATAATATGTATATCCGAATGGGTCGAGTTTGACCTCGAATGAGCAACATTTAATGCCGTTGTATCCCCATACTCAATGTCGGTTGTAACCAGTTAAACCACCAGTTAACTAGTGCAATAAAAGTAATTAACCAATTGTAGCTAGTTAATCAATTTTTTAGTTATTAACTAACTAACCCCAACCAGTTAATTAATTTGCACTAATCACTTCAGGGCCTTTGCAGGTACCGAGGGTCCAGCTCCGGCCATTCAGGAAAATGGCTATATTTTAGGGTTTCGAGACAAAATGACCTATATGGGCACATATACGAAGGATATATCATAGCGAGAGGCTATAGCACTTTAGTATACACATATACGAGCAAGAAACTTGTTGGAAGCGATAGCCAAAGCTAATATAGTGGCACTTGGCAAGCATTATTTTTGCAGAAACCCTAAAAAACAGAGCTCTGTAAATACAAAATCATGTGATTTTCATGCATTAAATGTGCTTTACACGTGCCCACCGGCTTCAAAATGTAATGTATACTTATAGAGTAATTGTCTTTCTATCATGCATTGTCTCTCGCCTTCCTAGTGTGCTCAATTTCAAGTGCATCATCGATGACTTTTTGGTCCAGAAAGTACACATTTGGCACCTGGCGCCCCTTTCCCCCACGGCTGCGGCAAGGGAGCATGTCAATCTTGATTTGCAAGACCAAGTGAGATAAGCATCTCTCGTGGCCCTTCAAGACCCTGTAGGCGATATGACCATCGGGCGCTAGGGATTTGTAGGCCTCGGAGTACTCGCAGTAGTAGCAGTCGATGACATGGCTTCCCTGGTAGAATAAGACCTTCTTGCCAGTGTCATCCATCACATCAGCCTCAAGCGTGTACACCTTGCTAGTAGCCTTCCCCACAAAGACCGGGTGATTCTTGTAGCCGGCTCCCGGCACCGTGAAGAAGTCACCAATGTCGAGCTCCTCCACAAGCGCATCGGTGGTCTCCTGCAGCTGGATCATATCCTCCATGAGCACATCATCCAACACTCCGTCGAAGTCGATGTCGCTCCCATCGCCATCATCCCCCGACTCCGCGTCCTCCTCACCATTCACCTTATGCATGGCCTTGCTCCACGGTGCCACAAGGTCCTTATGGTTGCAGCACTCCCACTGGCGCACAAGCTGTTGAAAACGGTGACGAAAGCGTCACTTTCGTCACCGTTTTGCGATCGATGTCAATGATCCAATTCTTCGATTCGAGTTCTCGAGTTTTTTGCGACGAACTGGAATTGAGCTGAAAAAAATCAGCAATTTTCAAAAGTGAATACCTGTGACGGTTCGCATGCTACGAACCCAAACCCAAACTTGTTCTTGGCCGAAAAGTGACGTTCTTGGACCCTCCGTACCTTCAAAGGCCCTTCAAACCAGTTGGACCTCGGGTCAACCGGTTACGCCCCTTACAAGATCCCCCTAGATAGAATTTCTATAGCGGACTACAACCTCTGAGGGCTCGACACCCACATAAGCAGTAAGCATTTCTTTTGAGCTATAGATTTTACCGTGGGAAAATCTTTCATATCAGACATACTCATAGTATTATAATGTGTAGATGCACCACCTGCAGACTTGCCTTGACTGTTGTATGTTCCACGTCATACTGCCACAGCGGATCATAGTAGATTATGTCATACTTTTTCGTGGGAAATAGCATGCTATTATTTTCCTATACCCAAATATTTCCCCCTATGAGAATTCTATATATACACAAGCATGAAAACACAGTAACTTCATAATGAAAGTGTTAAGATGTTCACTAAACTTCCTCATCGGACTGTGTGTCACTTCTCCCCGACGGCGTGTTATCAAGATTATCGGTCATACTCCTCATACTAATGATTTGGGGCTTCCAATATCACGCCTCGCCCTCCTCCGCCACCGCCCCCCCCACCCCCACCCTCCTCCTCCACCTCCTTACCCCAACGACCCAATAACCCAAATTTAAAAGATCTTCTCTCTTTTTCCCTCTTCGCCTTCTTTTCGTCCAAAGTCTGCTGGAACTCGTCTAGGAGGTCACCCAGAAGCATATTCTTGTCTCGAAACTCCGGTGATCGCGCGATGTATCTGGGAACGGTAAATTTTGTTGTGTCTGCCGCCTCTTCGATCCTCTTTTCCACTTCCTCGAACAACTTTTGTATGCTCTCAAAATCTTCTTCGTTGCTCTCCTTGCCCATTCTGCCACCTGCGGCACGCACCATAAATATTTCGCACTTTATAGCGAGCTTGTCATACAGCAGCGCGGTATTTCCAAAAGCCTCGGCCTTGGCGTCCAACTTCCACTGCTGTATGAGCGCGAGTAAAAATGTCGTGCCTGCGCTGATACATGCGGTAATCATAGGACCTGCGGGGTAGTCTTGAGTAGCAAGAGCGCTTACACCTGCAACGCCACAACCATGATGTCTGAGTCATTGAAGTGTATCGTCGACCGGCTGATTGCAACACCGCTGCCACTACTGCTACCGCAACCGCGGGACTCCCTGCGAGATCACGCAACACACAGCATCATAAGTAGGCTCATGGTGCACCTGCCATTGTGGAGAGGAAAAGAGCAGGGACAATGGTCAAACTTAGTTGAAGTTCTGCGCTTTGCTTTGCCGAGTTATACATTGAATACATAGTCCGTAGATACACCGCCAACTTCCCCACAGCCACTAATCCCCCATATTTCCTTTCTTTTCCCCCTTTGTGGCTCGCCGAATGTGAAAGGTGTGTGGCCGAAAGTGTGTGGCCGGGCTTTGAATTCGTTGCTGAGATTTGGGCTTCCTCCTCCCGTTCCTCAGGATGTATCGCTGACATCGGTGCACTTGAGAGGGAAATGTGTTGTTTTCAAAACTAGAACGGTCACTACAGTACAAGAAGACACTTCTCTTCAATCACCTTCCTTTACCTTCAGGTATTTTGGGCCCTTGGAAGTTTGGGATCGGGTCAAATCTCGTTATTTGGTAAAGGGAAGGGTTATGTGACACACCTACCCTACGGACCCCCCTAGCTACCCTATCTACCCTAGCTACCCAATAATCACACCTGTAAAGCAAGATGCATGTCACGGATAGGGTATCGGAGAGCACTAATAATTAGAGAATTATTAGTGCAAAAAGTAATGCGGGCATAAGGGACCCGCAACGCAATATCGGAATGAAAACGAACGTAAATAATGCCAGTGAGGTGGGCGGGCGGGATGATACCCTTCCCGAAAACATATCAAGTGTCGGAGCAGAACTCTACGGAGTTCCAAACCTTATACTGCTCAGACCTGGGACCTAGGTCCCGGGGACCTACGATCCTGGGTCCCACGGTCCGGTCTGTCACATAACCAGAGTCGTTATGTGACACAGCACCTCTCGCTCCGCTCGCTGCACTGTGACACATAACATCCAGTTATCTGACTTAGCTCCGCTCCGCAGAGCACCACTAGCTACCCCCAGCTACCCCTAGCTAGCTACTGCTGATAATCTCACCGAAAGGGTGTGTTCATAAACACAGAACCCCCCTGCCCTAGGGCAGGGTATTGACCTGAACTGTGCCTACAGGCACAGCAGGGGCTGCTAGACCTTAGGTTCAGGGTTATTATTATGGGCTCTGATAGCCCCTAGCCTGACCTGTCTCTGATCGGAACCGTGACTCCGCTAGTAGCTAGGATGACAGTACAGTAGTACTGTACTGTCAGTCATTACTTCGTATTATCCGGGTTTCCGAGATGCATGATAAAAGCACTCGGCCGGACTGATTATGGGAGCTTAGCCAGTTTGTTTTACCGAGCGGAACACCTGTTCTCGCAGGTTATGCGCGTCACCACTTCCCTAGTGATTCTGATGGCACAACGCCAAGCTGTTGCCATGTTTGGCTAGGTTTTGACACAGAGATGGGGTGGGCGCCCCCTTAGGCAGTAGTTCGTCTTTTCGCAGTATGGCCTTCTTTTGAAGTGGAGATCAGTTTTACGGAACAATTTTTCGGCAGCAGTATCGTCGCTCGCTATGGCTTCTTCTTACGTTTCACCTGGCCGGTGGAGAGGGCATTCCGCGTATTGTGGGTCGCAACCACTTTTAGCCAATCGGCTCATGACCTGTTTGAATTTGGTTTTAACGTTGAGACTTCTGCAGGGATTGGCCGCTGCAACTGTTGAATTAACCGCTGCCGCCACTCTAGCCCACAGTTCCCATCTCACCGTCATTTTTATAATGGATACACCGCAGAGACCACGTACGCGCGCTAGGGCGCGTAAATTAGCGACAATTTTCGATGATGTTGGAGCGTTGCATGCAGCCACGCCCACGACTCCGCACTTGGATTCGGCTGCGTCGGAGTCCTCGACTGCGGCTGCCACACTTGTGCATCGGTTGCGCAGAGATTCATTCGATGTTCAGAGTTCAAAAACCGCGGCAACGAAGGTGTTGGGAGACAAAGCAGCGAAATTCCGTGGGGACGAAACATCGGCTTCGGACATTTTTTTTCAATTGGTATCCGAACTTCAACAGCTCTTCACACTGCAGTCGCCGGCATTCGCACCCCTGTTTGATCTGACTGCTGCTGACACCCCTGTTCTGCCTGCTGCCAATGAACTGTTGTACTCTGTGCTGTTGCTGCTGACTGCGCCAGGGTCTCCTGCCCGTAATTGGGTAGAGGCTTCTGGTGCGGATGTTCCTGCTGATGGCAAACGCGCCACCCTGGAGGTGGTGCGTATGCTTGCTGACGCGTCGACTCCGTTCGACGCTCTGACTGAACTGCTTGAAGTGAAGATTTCTGACGAGTGTGACCCTGACGCGGGGATTCGCCTCTTCAACAGCTGCCTTCGGGATGCACAGCGTCTGACGACGCTGCCCGAAGACGCTGTTAAAAGGCAATTCCTCTCTGCCCTGTCTGGACCGGCTTACGCCACGCTGGTTGACTCGTTTGCTCGAGCTGACCAGCGTGCGGCTGTGAGTCTGCTCACCCTGCAGGCACGCGTGCGCGAGCAGTACCGCTGCGGGCGGCTCTCGGGCAAGCGCACTGCAAGGCGCCCCATGTCTGTTGCATCTTGCGCCACTGACACTGGCCTGGCTTCGGCCATTGATCGGCTCAGTGCTCAGTTGGTCAAGTTGCAGCGGGATGTGGATTCCCTTGCTGTTACTTAAGAGGGGTGGCTCCAAGCCGCCTCCTGGGAAGCACACTCCGCGCAACGCTTCCACCGTCCTGGAGTGCAACCGCTTGCTCACTCCGCCTCTCCGGAGGTGGCTTTTGACAAGCGGTCCGGCACCTTTGTCCCAGCGTGCAGGCACGAGAAGTGCCGCGCCGTTGGGTCAAAGCATTGGCTGAGTGAGTGTCCTCACAAGGACACTCACCCATTGACCATCTCGGCATCCTACTGCCAAGCCGTCGAGTCTCATGACTCCGACGTGCTTGCCCTTCGTTTCCAGCGGTACTATGACGCTGGGGATGAGGGGTCCATGGAGCACTTGTGTGCTCTCGTGGGGCAACCTGAAATCTGTGAGCTGTCTGCGCATTCCTTTGCTCCAGAGCCTACGGCTCTGCAGCAGTTCAAGGATGCTGCTGCCTCTGCTGAGTCTGCACCTGCTGAGCATCTTTCCATTGGCCGTGTTGCATTTGCTGCGGTCAGCGGTCCGCTTGCTGGTGGTGTCGCTGAGCCGACCACTGACGAGCAGCTGCTGCCGAAGGCCTCTGCACCCGTGCATGGTGAGCCGGTGGACTTGCATGGGATCGGACGTGCCGCCTTTGTGCCGCCGTCTGCCTCTCTGGCTCTCGGCCCGATGTCTCCTGCTGACAGTTCATTCAAGACATTCAACACTGTCCACCCTGACTGGTTTGACATTGACCCTGAGCCTATTGAGGTGTGTGATTCCGATGATGATGGGGAGGGCTCCAATTACCCTCCTGGTGTCTGCCTGACTGAAATTGAGGGGGGTGCACCGCCGACGGCTGCAGCATTTCGGCGGTTCGGGGTCCCCAGAGGCTCCAGGCCATTTGGCTTTGGTGAATTTGCTCTCACTCTGTTCATGGTGGCTACTTTTCTGTTCAGTGCTACGGCGATGCCGACACTCGTGGTCGGCGGTGGTGTCAGGGGCCTGGTTGAGCCCGGAGCCACCTACGGCTACGGTGCGGTTCATCCCGGTGGTGCATTACTGGATTCCCTTTGCCCGCCTGTGTGTGATTACTACTGGTTCGTCATTGCCGCCGCGGGATGTGGCACCGTTCTTTTCTCAATCGACTTCAGCGGCTTTGCAATCTGATGGTTTTGCCACTCCACTTTGGGATCCGCCTGGCCCACTTGGGTCTGGTAGTGTCAGTGCTTACAAATTCTCTTCTCAATTGACTTCGGATGTTTTTCTTGATTGGAATCCGTCTGCTGAACTCGGCTCTGCCGACCAGCCTTACAGTGGCTAGAGTCTGCTTATTTCAAACCCTGGAGGTGTGATTAGCCTTAGCCGCAGTGGTGGGTTGTGCCGGGATAAGTCCCCGGGCACCCAGCTAGAAGTGTATCTGTTTCCAGTAAAGTGCTGTTTGTTATCTGTTTAGTTAGCTCCGCTTGCCTAGCCCTATTGGCTACAGTCACAGCTCCGGGTGGTGTGCTGGACCTTAGGTTCAGGGTTATTATTATGGGCTCTGATAGCCCCTAGCCTGACCTGTCTCTGATCGGAACCGTGACTCCGCTAGTAGCTAGGATGACAGTACAGTAGTACTGTACTGTCAGTCATTACTTCGTATTATCCGGGTTTCCGAGATGCATGATAAAAGCACTCGGCCGGACTGATTATGGGAGCTTAGCCAGTTTGTTTTACCGAGCGGAACACCTGTTCTCGCAGGGGCTCCGTGCAAGCACGGAATGAGTTGCCCTAACTAAACCCACACTCACAGGTGCCTCGGGAAAGGGCAATCGGAACAGTGGAACTGACACAAGATCGCAAGGTGCCAAAGGATGAATACATTACATTTACTTTTAATAGATAACAAGGGGAGCAGCCTCATGACTGCCCCCGCCCTCTTGGGGCTGCACTGCAAGTCTAGTAGCCCATGGCTCTAGTCACTGAGAGGCGTGTCTCGGTGGAATCCAGTATGTAACGGTGGGCACTAGAGGCTGTATGCCATGCCCCGTGCTTCTGGAAGAGCCGGAAGTCCACCTTCTGGGCTGCTACTGTAGCTCCACTAGATCTGAGAGACTGAGTGCACCACTTCTTCTGAACCTCTGCTTCTGACATGCCGGTGGTCCTCTGAAGAAACTTATGAACCTCCCTCCTGCACTGAGGGTACTCAATGTGCCTTCCATTCAACTGAGTATTCTGAGGGCGGAACCTGGCTACTCTGCCATCCCACCCCTGGTACAGGTTAACCAACCCTGAGAGGCGCGCTCTGGAGATGAGAGCCTCATTCAGGGCAACAGGGCAGGTCCTACGGTCTAGCCCCCTGGATATGTACACCACGTCCCCCTCTCTGAACTGATCATTCTTCCTCTCTATGAGCAGTGCCTCCATGTGGGTGGGATAGAACTTGACTAGCTCTACCCACACATACTTCATGTCCTTGTACCGAAGGAACCCTGCCCACATGTTGGCAACCATAGATGCCACAAACAGGGCAAGCAGAGAGCATGCCTGGAAATCTGGTACATAAAGTAGAATGCCTGTCTGGAGGACCTCAAGAGTCAAGGGCTCCTTCTGATTCTGGAGCTTCAGGCCGAGCCTTCTCTTAGCTGACTGTCTGACACCCTTGGCCAAGGGGTGCTTGGTAGGGGCCTCTGCTGCCGGCACTAGGGCCATCTCATGCAAGGCAGAAAATAGCCCCTGATGCTGACTTAACTACTGCATAGGACTTGGCCTCTGAGGCCACCAGCTGGAGGAACAGGCACACTGTGAGAGGGGCAGCTGGGACTGGTACCCGTGGAGGGACTCTGGCTGCACAGAAAGCTCTGTACCTGCTGATAATGCCCAAGTAACTGTCGGTCCAGGTGGAGGCAGATCTAGTGTTGACCATACCTTCCTTCATCGACTTAAGCAGTGACTGTTCAAGCGGGTCGCTAGGGCTTTCTTGGAGCTGACTCCAAAGCTGTGACGCCAGAGCTCCACCTGCCCCCAATCAACGGGACCCGTCGATCCTCAGCGCCAACACCCGAAAGGCAGGGGGGCCGACGGCCACCTCATTGGCTCTCCCCGCCCCAGGCTTAAACAGGGGTTCAATTGAGTCTCGGGGGAGTTCAATCCAATCCACTACGAAGGAAGCAAAATTCTGTCCGTCGGGGCAAAGCAACGGCCACCAGTGACGGCCTGTCCAACGGGGGCAGATAACAGTAGCCTGTGCCCCGTGACGGATAAGGCACCGCAACAGCTGCCCCACTAGCCCGAAGGGGGGGTTGCACCAATTGTTGTCACACCACCAGTCTGTGGAGGCAAAACAGTCAACTCCCTCGCAGCCGGGGCACCACCACCTGCTTATGAACCTCGGGAGCAAGTGATTCCGGTCCGTAGCAAATCTGTCAACCGTGTGCTTGCCCCACAAATTGTCTAGCCATCTGAACCAGTACTCTGACAACATCCAATCGTCCGAGTCATAAATACCTGCCAGGTGGTCAGCATATGCATTAAGGTCCCGCGGGATCCAAGTGACGTGCAGCCTGACATCATTCGTGACGCACCACCAAAAGATCTCCACTGCTAACTTGTGCAGGTGGGATTTAGCACTGCAGCCTTTGCAAAGGATCCTCCAAGCCGGCTGAGAGTCAGTATGCAATTGCACAGCCGTGCCCACGATAAAACGAACCAACGACTGCAGGGTACGAAGGATCCCTATGAGCTCCCTCAGGGTGGAGGATTCCTCTCGCTCTGAAAGGGACAGGTGTCCCCTAGCATCCTGCCGATCTCTGCCGCCACAGGCCGCAAGCCATCCACCCCAGCCGGTACCTCCCGCATCTGTCCATATGAGATTAGTAAAGACAACACACACCAACGTCCAAATCGGAGTGGTGAATTCCTCAGCTCCGAGGCTCGCCCAAAAGCGAAGCTCCGCCAAGACTTCAGCAGAAACAGATACGTAATCATTCCAACTACGAACGGACTCAATCACAAAATACATCTCGCGGGTAAACATAAAAGAAACTTTCCCAAGAGCTACTCGGAGTGACATTGCTTTTCCTGCTATAGAGGCGAGGCCGCGGGCCGTGATCCTACGGCGGTCCAGCGCTGCGGAGACCTTCTTCTGAAAAGATTCCCACTTCTGTTGGGGCGCAAAGAACACTCCTTGCAACGAGTCGATCCCCATTCCTAAAAAGGGCAACCGCTGCATAGGGGTAAGCATTGACTTCTCTACATTCATAAGGAACCCTGAAGCATCCAAGTCAGAGAGGATTGCCGCTTGCTGCAGCATAAAAGCAGACAAAGAGCAGGCAAGTGCCGCTCCAAAGAATAGGAAGTCATCTAAGTAGTGGATCAGCTTCGCGCCACGCTCCCTCCAGCGGCGAGCCAACTCTCTGGTGACACGCGTGAAAACGTAGGGGGCAATCGCAAGACCGAAAGGGAGAACAGCATACTGGTAAAATCTCCCCTCCCACTCGAAAGCAACATACTTCTGCGAGTCCTCGTGCAATTCAACGTGGTGGTAGCCCGACGTAAGGTCACGAAGCTCCTAACATCTCGAGCAGTGAGACTATGACAGAAACAGAAGCTGTGCAGCAATCAAACGACTTTCTTCAAACCCTTCTGCAGTAATTTTCAAAAGCCTTGCAATACAAGATGGTTCCCCGTCCCCTAGGGAGGGGCCCTCCCCCCTCCCCTCCCCCCACCACCCCCTCCCCCGCCCACCCTGACCCCCTTCCTCAACGTCTCCAAATACCCCCTTAATTCTTCGACTTCCTTCCCCACCGCTCAGATTCAGCCACCCCTCCACCCACCCGGCCATGGCTGCTTCTCCATCTTCTAGAGTTTTTTGCTTAGCACTTAGCCTTTTCTCTAGATGTCACCCTGCTGAAAGGTGGGTTGAGCCCCTCTGTGGGCGCGCTATAGTAGAGGGAGTAGCCCCTGGTGTTTTCACTAGCCTGCTTTGCAGGGATACCGCACTCTCAGGACTTTGTCCCCTTTGCTAGCGTAAATGTTTTATTATTATTTCCTTGAAGTCACACGTAGCTCCGGGAAGGGCGCGACGGGGAGGGCCATTGGCGGCTAAGAGCTCATCTAATTTTGTGCGAGAACAGGTGTTCCGCTCGGTAAAACAAACTGGCTAAGCTCCCATAATCAGTCCGGCCGAGTGCTTTTATCATGCATCTCGGAAACCCGGATAATACGAAGTAATGACTGACAGTACAGTACTACTGTACTGTCATCCTAGCTACTAGCGGAGTCACGGTTCCGATCAGAGACAGGTCAGGCTAGGGGCTATCAGAGCCCATAATAATAACCCTGAACCTAAGGTCCAGCACACCACCCGGAGCTGTGACTGTAGCCAATAGGGCTAGGCAAGCGGAGCTAACTAAACAGATAACAAACAGCACTTTACTGGAAACAGATACACTTCTAGCTGGGTGCCCGGGGACTTATCCCGGCACAACCCACCACTGCGGCTAAGGCTAATCACACCTCCAGGGTTTGAAATAAGCAGACTCTAGCCACTGTAAGGCTGGTCGGCAGAGCCGAGTTCAGCAGACGGATTCCAATCAAGAAAAACATCCGAAGTCAATTGAGAAGAGAATTTGTAAGCACTGACACTACCAGACCCAAGTGGGTCAGGCGGATCCCAAAGTGGAGTGGCAAAACCATCAGATTGCAAAGCCGCTGAAGTCGATTGAGAAAAGAACGGTGCCACATCCCGCGGCGGCAATGACGAACCAGTAGTAATCACACACAGGCGGGCAAAGGGAATCCAGTAATGCACCACCGGGATGAACCGCACCGTAGCCGTAGGTGGCTCCGGGCTCAACCAGGCCCATGACACCACCGCCGACCACGAGTGTCGGCATCGCCGTAGCACTGAACAGAAAAGTAGCCACCATGAACAGAGTGAGAGCAAATTCACCAAAGCCAAATGGCCTGGAGCCTCTGGGGACCCCGAACCGCCGAAATGCTGCAGCCGTCGGCGGTGCACCCCCCTCAATTTCAGTCAGGCAGACACCAGGAGGGTAATTGGAGCCCTCCCCATCATCATCGGAATCACACACCTCAACAGGCTCAGGGTCAATGTCAAACCAGTCAGGGTGGACAGTGTTGAATGTCTTGAATGAACTGTCAGCAGGAGACATCGGGCCGAGAGCCAGAGAGGCAGACGGCGGCACAAAGGCGGCACGTCCGATCCCATGCAAGTCCACCGGCTCACCATGCACGGGTGCAGAGGCCTTCGGCAGCAG
The DNA here is from genome assembly GCA_001247695.2 of Cymbomonas tetramitiformis. Classification (NCBI taxonomy): domain Eukaryota; kingdom Viridiplantae; phylum Chlorophyta; class Pyramimonadophyceae; order Pyramimonadales; family Pyramimonadaceae; genus Cymbomonas; species Cymbomonas tetramitiformis. The sequence continues at coordinate 50,674 of LGRX02027447.1, read as the reverse complement.
CTGCTCGTCAGTGGTCGGCTCAGCGACACCACCAGCAAGCGGACCGCTGACCGTAGCAAATGCAACACGGCCAATGGAAAGATGCTCAGCAGGTGCAGACTCAGCAGAGGCGGCAGCATCCTTGAACTGCTGCAGAGCCGTAGGCTCTGGAGCAAAGGAATGCGCAGACAGCTCACAGATTTCAGGTTGCCCCACGAGAGCACACAAGTGCTCCATGGACCCCTCATCCCCAGCGTCATAGTACCGCTGGAAACGAAGGGCAAGCACGTCGGAGTCATGAGACTCGACGGCTTGGCAGTAGGATGCCGAGATGGTCAATGGGTGAGTGTCCTTGTGAGGACACTCACTCAGCCAATGCTTTGACCCAACGGCGCGGCACTTCTCGTGCCTGCACGCTGGGACAAAGGTGCCGGACCGCTTGTCAAAAGCCACCTCCGGAGAGGCGGAGTGAGCAAGCGGTTGCACTCCAGGACGGTGGAAGCGTTGCGCGGAGTGTGCTTCCCAGGAGGCGGCTTGGAGCCACCCCTCTTAAGTAACAGCAAGGGAATCCACATCCCGCTGCAACTTGACCAACTGAGCACTGAGCCGATCAATGGCCGAAGCCAGGCCAGTGTCAGTGGCGCAAGATGCAACAGACATGGGGCGCCTTGCAGTGCGCTTGCCCGAGAGCCGCCCGCAGCGGTACTGCTCGCGCACGCGTGCCTGCAGGGTGAGCAGACTCACAGCCGCACGCTGGTCAGCTCGAGCAAACGAGTCAACCAGCGTGGCGTAAGCCGGTCCAGACAGGGCAGAGAGGAATTGCCTTTTAACAGCGTCTTCGGGCAGCGTCGTCAGACGCTGAGCATCCCGAAGGCAGCTGTTGAAGAGGCGAATCCCCGCGTCAGGGTCACACTCGTCAGAAATCTTCACTTCAAGCAGTTCAGTCAGAGCGTCGAACGGAGTCGACGCGTCAGCAAGCATACGCACCACCTCCAGGGTGGCGCGTTTGCCATTAGCAGGAACATCCGCACCAGAAGCCTCTACCCAATTACGGGCAGGAGACCCTGGCGCAGTCAGCAGCAGCAGCACAGAGTACAGCAGTTCATTGGCAGCAGGCAGAACAGGGGTGTCAGCAGCAGTCAGATCAAACAGGGGTGCGAATGCCGGCGACTGCAGTGTGAAGAGCTGTTGAAGTTCGGATACCAATTGAGAAAAAATGTCCGAAGCCGATGTTTCGTCCCCACGGAATTTCGCTGCTTTGTCTCCCAACACCTTCGTTGCCGCGGTTTTTGAACTCTGAACATCGAATGAATCTCTGCGCAACCGATGCACAAGTGTGGCAGCCGCAGTCGAGGACTCCGACGCAGCCGAATCCAAGTGCGGAGTCGTGGGCGTGGCTGCATGCAACGCTCCAACATCATCGAAAATTGTCGCTAATTTACGCGCCCTAGCGCGCGTACGTGGTCTCTGCGGTGTATCCATTATAAAAATGACGGTGAGATGGGAACTGTGGGCTAGAGTGGCGGCAGCAGTTAATTCAACAGTTGCAGCGGCCAATCCCTGCAGAAGTCTCAACGTTAAAACCAAATTCAAACAGGTCATGAGCCGATTGGCTAAAAGTGGTTGCGACCCACAATACGCGGAATGCCCTCTCCACCGGCCAGGTGAAACGTAAGAAGAAGCCATAGCGAGCGACGATACTGCTGCCGAAAAATTGTTCCGTAAAACTGATCTCCACTTCAAAAGAAGGCCATACTGCGAAAAGACGAACTACTGCCTAAGGGGGCGCCCACCCCATCTCTGTGTCAAAACCTAGCCAAACATGGCAACAGCTTGGCGCTGTGCCATCAGAATCACTAGGGAAGTGGTGACGCGCAAAACCTGCGAGAACAGGTGTTCCGCTCGGTAAAACAAACTGGCTAAGCTCCCATAATCAGTCCGGCCGAGTGCTTTTATCATGCATCTCGGAAACCCGGATAATACGAAGTAATGACTGACAGTACAGTACTACTGTACTGTCATCCTAGCTACTAGCGGAGTCACGGTTCCGATCAGAGACAGGTCAGGCTAGGGGCTATCAGAGCCCATAATAATAACCCTGAACCTAAGGTCCAGCACACCACCCGGAGCTGTGACTGTAGCCAATAGGGCTAGGCAAGCGGAGCTAACTAAACAGATAACAAACAGCACTTTACTGGAAACAGATACACTTCTAGCTGGGTGCCCGGGGACTTATCCCGGCACAACCCACCACTGCGGCTAAGGCTAATCACACCTCCAGGGTTTGAAATAAGCAGACTCTAGCCACTGTAAGGCTGGTCGGCAGAGCCGAGTTCAGCAGACGGATTCCAATCAAGAAAAACATCCGAAGTCAATTGAGAAGAGAATTTGTAAGCACTGACACTACCAGACCCAAGTGGGCCAGGCGGATCCCAAAGTGGAGTGGCAAAACCATCAGATTGCAAAGCCGCTGAAGTCGATTGAGAAAAGAACGGTGCCACATCCCGCGGCGGCAATGACGAACCAGTAGTAATCACACACAGGCGGGCAAAGGGAATCCAGTAATGCACCACCGGGATGAACCGCACCGTAGCCGTAGGTGGCTCCGGGCTCAACCAGGCCCCTGACACCACCGCCGACCACGAGTGTCGGCATCGCCGTAGCACTGAACAGAAAAGTAGCCACCATGAACAGAGTGAGAGCAAATTCACCAAAGCCAAATGGCCTGGAGCCTCTGGGGACCCCGAACCGCCGAAATGCTGCAGCCGTCGGCGGTGCACCCCCCTCAATTTCAGTCAGGCAGACACCAGGAGGGTAATTGGAGCCCTCCCCATCATCATCGGAATCACACACCTCAACAGGCTCAGGGTCAATGTCAAACCAGTCAGGGTGGACAGTGTTGAATGTCTTGAATGAACTGTCAGCAGGAGACATCGGGCCGAGAGCCAGAGAGGCAGACGGCGGCACAAAGGCGGCACGTCCGATCCCATGCAAGTCCACCGGCTCACCATGCACGGGTGCAGAGGCCTTCGGCAGCAGCTGCTCGTCAGTGGTCGGCTCAGCGACACCACCAGCAAGCGGACCGCTGACCGCAGCAAATGCAACACGGCCAATGGAAAGATGCTCAGCAGGTGCAGACTCAGCAGAGGCGGCAGCATCCTTGAACTGCTGCAGAGCCGTAGGCTCTGGAGCAAAGGAATGCGCAGACAGCTCACAGATTTCAGGTTGCCCCACGAGAGCACACAAGTGCTCCATGGACCCCTCATCCCCAGCGTCATAGTACCGCTGGAAACGAAGGGCAAGCACGTCGGAGTCATAAGACTCGACGGCTTGGCAGTAGGATGCCGAGATGGTCAATGGGTGAGTGTCCTTGTGAGGACACTCACTCAGCCAATGCTTTGACCTAACGGCGCGGCACTTCTCGTGCCTGCACGCTGGGACAAAGGTGCCGGACCGCTTGTCAAAAGCCACCTCCGGAGAGGCGGAGTGAGCAAGCGGTTGCACTCCAGGACGGTGGAAGCGTTGCGCGGAGTGTGCTTCCCAGGAGGCGGCTTGGAGCCACCCCTCTTAAGTAACAGCAAGGGAATCCACATCCCGCTGCAACTTGACCAACTGAGCACTGAGCCGATCAATGGCCGAAGCCAGGCCAGTGTCAGTGGCGCAAGATGCAACAGACATGGGGCGCCTTGCAGTGCGCTTGCCCGAGAGCCGCCCGCAGCGGTACTGCTCGCGCACGCGTGCCTGCAGGGTGAGCAGACTCACAGCCGCACGCTGGTCAGCTCGAGCAAACGAGTCAACCAGCGTGGCGTAAGCCGGTCCAGACAGGGCAGAGAGGAATTGCCTTTTAACAGCGTCTTCGGGCAGCGTCGTCAGACGCTGTGCATCCCGAAGGCAGCTGTTGAAGAGGCGAATCCCCGCGTCAGGGTCACACTCGTCAGAAATCTTCACTTCAAGCAGTTCAGTCAGAGCGTCGAACGGAGTCGACGCGTCAGCAAGCATACGCACCACCTCCAGGGTGGCGCGTTTGCCATCAGCAGGAACATCCGCACCAGAAGCCTCTACCCAATTACGGGCAGGAGACCCTGGCGCAGTCAGCAGCAACAGCACAGAGTACAACAATTCATTGGCAGCAGGCAGAACAGGGGTGTCAGCAGCAGTCAGATCAAACAGGGGTGCGAATGCCGGCGACTGCAGTGTGAAGAGCTGTTGAAGTTCGGATACCAATTGAAAAAAAATGTCCGAAGCCGATGTTTCGTCCCCACGGAATTTCGCTGCTTTGTCTCCCAACACCTTCGTTGCCGCGGTTTTTGAACTCTGAACATCGAATGAATCTCTGCGCAACCGATGCACAAGTGTGGCAGCCGCAGTCGAGGACTCCGACGCAGCCGAATCCAAGTGCGGAGTCGTGGGCGTGGCTGCATGCAACGCTCCAACATCATCGAAAATTGTCGCTAATTTACGCGCCCTAGCGCGCGTACGTGGTCTCTGCGGTGTATCCATTATAAAAATGACGGTGAGATGGGAACTGTGGGCTAGAGTGGCGGCAGCGGTTAATTCAACAGTTGCAGCGGCCAATCCCTGCAGAAGTCTCAACGTTAAAACCAAATTCAAACAGGTCATGAGCCGATTGGCTAAAAGTGGTTGCGACCCACAATACGCGGAATGCCCTCTCCACCGGCCAGGTGAAACGTAAGAAGAAGCCATAGCGAGCGACGATACTGCTGCCGAAAAATTGTTCCGTAAAACTGATCTCCACTTCAAAAGAAGGCCATACTGCGAAAAGACGAACTACTGCCTAAGGGGGCGCCCACCCCATCTCTGTGTCAAAACCTAGCCAAACATGGCAACAGCTTGGCGTTGTGCCATCAGAATCACTAGGGAAGTGGTGACGCGCATAACCTGCGAGAACAGGTGTTCCGCTCGGTAAAACAAACTGGCTAAGCTCCCATAATCAGTCCGGCCGAGTGCTTTTATCATGCATCTCGGAAACCCGGATAATACGAAGTAATGACTGACAGTACAGTACTACTGTACTGTCATCCTAGCTACTAGCGGAGTCACGGTTCCGATCAGAGACAGGTCAGGCTAGGGGCTATCAGAGCCCATAATAATAACCCTGAACCTAAGGTCCAGCAGCCCCTGCTGTGCCTGTAGGCACAATTCAGGTCAATACCCTGCCCTAGGGCAGGGGGGTTCTGTGTTTATGAACACACCCTTTCGGTGAGATTATCAGCAGTAGCTAGCTAGGGGTAGCTGGGGGTAGCTAGTGGTGCTCTGCGGAGCGGAGCTAAGTCAGATAACTGGATGTTATGTGTCACAGTGCAGCGAGCGGAGCGAGAGGTGCTGTGTCACATAACGAATAATAATAAAACATTTACGCTAGCAAAGGGGACAAAGTCCTGAGAGTGCGGTATCCCTGCAAAGCAGGCTAGTGAAGACACCAGGGGCTACTCCCTCTACTATAGCGCGCCCACAAAGGGGCTCAACCCACTTTTCAGCAGGGTGACATCTAGAGAAAAAGCTAGGCGCTAAGCAAAAAACTCTAGAAGATGGAGAAGCAGCCATGGCCGGGTGAGTGGAGGGGTGGCTGAATCTGAGCGGTGGGGAGGGAAGTCGAAGAATTAAGGGGGTATTTGGAGACGTTGAGGAAGGGGGTCAGGGTGGGCGGGGGAGGGGAGGTGGTGGGGAGGGAGGGGGCCCCTCCCCTAGGGGACGGGGAACCATCTTGTATTGCAAGACTTTTGAAAATTACTGCAGAAGGGTTTGAAGAAAGTCGTTTGATTGCTGCACAGCTTCTGTTTCTGTCATGGTCTCACTGCTCGAGATGTCAACTGTATGCGGGTCAGTGTTTAAGGTGGTAGTGGTGTTTAACAGAAACACGTCTCGCCTATTTTTGGTGTGTTGTCTACAGATTCTTGAAAGTTTTTTGAGGAGAGGTTTAATCTTGCCACGGGGAACACCTATCGTGTTGAGGACAGTACCAAAAAGAGGAGGGAGGTATCCCATGAGTGTAAGTACTTTGGGCCATTTCACGGTGCTAATAAAGGGCTTTGAATTTGCGTTGGTGATTGTCGTGTCATGGTGACCACCATAATAATGCTCAGCATCACTCTGATGATAGGGAGGGTCTTGAGTGGGCCATGGGCAAAGCGAAGAAGGAAGTACTTTGTCGCTTTCGTTCATAACTTCATTCCAAATATCAGGGCTGACTCCTGTGTATTCTAGCCTCTTCTCCGTGACTCTGGACTTAGGAAGTACATTGAGGAACCATCTGGCAATCTTTTTCTGTGTGGGCCTCCAATCAAAGGCTGGTTGAGTATCACTGGGTGCACTGTCTATAGCTATGATAACGACATCCGAAAAGTCATCCTTATAGCATCCGCCACCTGGAAGAACGTAGGGGTCATCACCTGTCCAATAACCATGTGGGATAAATGGAATAGTGTTATGCGGGAATCTGAAAACAAGTTTAAAACCTTTGTCGAACCATCTTTTTTGGTTTTTGGGAGACAGCGGAAGAATCCATGTTCCTGAAAATCCGGGGACGGTGTTGGCCGCTTTATGTCCCATTTCCAAGGTAGTCATAACCGCCGAAGATTTGCCCTTTTCTTTCCCATCAAAGGGGGGATTTCCATAAACGATTCTGCCGATGCCTGTTATCGGATCCACGTAGGCATCCCAAGCGAGACCATCAAAGCCAATTTTCCCATGATGGCAAAAGGGCCTGAGAGCTTTCTTCATTCTTGTGGTGGGTATGCATCTTCTCGAGTGAATTCTAGGGTGGGCATTTAGTGGGTTGGAGAAAAGTTCACAGCCGTTTTTGTCAAGGTTCCTGTCATCCACCAAAATATCTAAGAGGCTTCTTCTGATTGCGTAACAATTTTTAGGATCCCCCGATTCAAACTTACATGCATTGAGTGCTTCGTGGATATCGTGTGCCCTATCCGAGTACTCCGCAAGTGAGCATGGAACTACTTTGTTGGAAAGGCGGTGCCAGGCCAAAAGTTTCCAAAACTCTTTCTTCTGGACATATTGGAGTTCGGGATATTTAATTGTCCCCGTGACATGGTTCACTTCAGGTTTAGCGGTCACAGCAATGGTATTCTTTTTTGAACTTGATGGTCGGTACATGCTAGCTTCCGGGAGAGCGTGTAAGTATAATTCCTCCTTCATTTCCTGTCTAAGGTCAGCAAGTGGAAAAAGTTTCGATGGCTCTGTTTTGATGTATGTGGTACCTTTTCCAGGGTTTAGTAGTTTGGGCTTTTCTGAGATTTCTTCGGCAATGATTTTCCTTAGTTCGCCATCTTGGGTTGTTCTAAGACTATGCAAGCTATTATTATGTCCTGAGCATTCAAGTTGGATGTGTTCGAAGGTGCATTTTGTATTCTGTTGGCAGTAGGGGCAGTTTTCAGTCCCGATTTTCCCCAGTTTAAATAAACGTGCTGGAGAGGCTTGGAGACCCAGGAGTTCTCTGCTTCTAGAAGCGGTGAAAGCTTTAGGTGTTATTTTGGAAATATCTTTAGTGGGGGCGGTGTTATTCTCGTTGAGCATTCTCAAGTACTTCCCTTGAGACTGTAGGGTTCTCCAATTATGATAGTGTGAGAGACGTTGAATTCTTCTAATGTGACTACGGATATCGCCTAAGATAGGGACCTCAAAAAAGAATAACGAGAAGGGTAGTTCCTCGGCAGGGTCGTAGCGAGAGATGTCTAGACAGCCCCCTCTGAATGAGGCTCTTTTAGCAGTACGGTCCACTCTGTCATGGACTTTGTCATTATTGTGACCCCTAATCCATTTGAGGATGATTTTGCTGTGGTTTCCTTCACTGTAAAATCCAAGTTCTTCTAATAGTAGGCGAACAGCCTGCACATCTCTGCGATTAGCTTCACGTAATTTGTCCCGAGCACTCATGGACCTGCCATCCTTTGTTACAGCAGATATTGCTGCCATGGAGTCAATGGCATGTACCATTGGAGTAATAGATTTGAGGAGTTTCTCTTTTTGTTCTGTGAGTAGAAATCGCAGTCCCGCAATTTCAGCAGATGTGCTACTCGGGTTTTGGATATCTTCCTTGATAAGAAGCCCCGATGCGGAGAAAGTTCTTGAGGGGGGGATATTCATCTTCCGAACAAGTGGCATCCCGTTGTCAAAGTTTTTTATGGCATATGCTGCACCACTGCATGCTGTTTTCTTTCCAGCAAATAGAGAACCATCGCTTGCCATATCATAATCTTCCATTAGTTTGTTCTTTTCTGCGTTGGGGGTGGATTCTTCTTCCGAGTCGCTAGGGCAGCTGTATTCACTTTCTTCCTCCGCAGTTTTGTTTTTCATTCTGGCAATAATGGTCTCATACTGTCTGTCTGAGATGTAATCATAGTGTGAGTTAATATCACTGACTGTAGCAAGGACAGAAGAGGGCGGGTCCATATGGTCATTATATTCGAAAATAGAACCTGCTGGAATTAGGATGCAACCGTCATTGGTGATGCTATATTCAAAGTCGTATTTAAAACTGTTGGTACCTTCGATTCTGACAAAGACATTAGGGTTTATGGCATTGTTACTGTATTCTGTATATTGTATTGACATGGCCTCTAAGTCAATATTGGTAATGTGAATAAGAGAGATGGAATTTCGGTCACCATTTCCTTTCCAATGAAATTCACCCGTGTCGGGGGGTACTATGTTGTCTCTATATTGTTTCTTGACATATCTAGCCTGTGGGTCCAAATCTACAGGGTTTTGAAGCATTTCCTTTTCGATTTCGGTTAGCCATCCAGGGGGTCTATTACCATTCAGCCTGAAAAAGCCTTTACTTTCTTGCCAGTTTTTTAACATCCCACCGCAGGGAGTTAGAAAGGAACCTGTGTGCTTGAGGTTGTATTTTTGTATTGCGGAGGTAACATTCCTCGACATGTAGAGTTGTCTGGGAAGGGTGGTGATTAATGTGGTTTCACCCGCTTCATTTTCAGGGTAATTTTTAGAGTCGATAGCGTATCCAAGTTTTGCCATAATGTGACCTGTACGCCTAAACCAGTTAAAGCGTTTGTCTTTAGTGTGACTGTAGGTTGCATAGTGTGATAAGGGGAAACCCGAGATGGCATTTTTACCCATTTCGTTGTTCATGTTTTGAATTATTATTTTAAGCCATAGATTGCTGTTTCTACGGTATAGTGAGATGAGGTGGGGATCAGTGATACGGTCCGTGTGGTTGTGTTGCCAATATTCGTGTTCATCCGCAGAACACAGGGTGTTCATAGTTTCGGTAATACACGACGCGGTTACAACATCAAAGACACTATCAATACCGTACCCGCCTTGGCAGACTGCTGTCCAGATTATTTGGTGATTGGTGTCAACTGGGCAGCCCAAATATTTAATTATAAACGAAGCTATCATTTTGTCTAATTCAATTGCGACATTCTTTGAGGAGTTGGCAATTGCTGAGGTAACTTTAAGGGGGTATGCCATCCTCGGAACTACAACCGCATTTATAACATATCTTAGCTGGTGTAGAGTCATGTGTTGCAGTTGGATGGATATTAAGGTAGATTTCAGTCTGTCGATAAGGATTTCCGCCTGTTTGTCCCATTCCCCATTTAGTGCAAACCATACTCCGAGATATCTGTTTACCTCTTTGCTGTTGGAGAAATCGAGGAATTCTGGTGACTCAGGGGGTATCCATTTCGAATCAATAGAAGGACTTGAGTCATTTGTATTGGGCTCCAGATGTCCCCCTGAGATGAGTAAATCATCGGACAGGTCATATCGCGTTACTGTTTTGCCCTGAGGTTTGATGCGCTTTCTGTAAGAGTATTTGGATTTCTTAACATTGATGGGAATACCAATGAAGCTCATAAATTCATTAACTATACCTAGCATGTCTTGTACTTCGTCTTTAGTTTTCCCCACAAGAATGATGTCATCACAAAAGAACCGTGCAAAGATATTTAAAGTGGTGTCCTTTTCTAATAGGTTTTGGGAGGGAGGAATAACATTATTTCCTGGTTTGTCTGGTCTATGGCGTTCCGAGTTCAGTTCATATCCGTATGTGGTTCCTGTCGGGTTTACACCGTTTGCTCTTTTTGCTAACCAAATTGCCAGAATGTCCATAATGGCTACAAACCTTAGTGGGCTCAAAACTTCTCCCTGAGGAACTCCACATTCTAGGGACCATTCATCCGTGAGGCCTTCTTCAGTGAGTACCATTCTAGAGGCATCATTGGTAATGTCTGAGATGATGTTGATTATTTGTGATGGGAGTCCCAACTTTCTGAGCGCTAAATTGCTCATCCAGAATTCAGCTCTGTCAAATGCTTGTTTGAGGTCCAGGTAAACTACGTGGAGGTCTTTGTCGTATCTATTGGCATCCGAAATTACTTCATTCAGAATTTGGAGTGAGTCATCTATATTTTTATTCGGAAGAAAGGCATCTTGAATGGGAAAGAGAATGGGGTGGGTGTTAAGTATTGTTTTGAGACGGTTAGCAATTATTGTATTAAATAGTTTAAGACCCGTTTCCAACATTGTGAGGGGTCTAGAATTATCTATTGTACATGGTGCAGAGGGATTTTTAGGGATTGGAAGGATGACTCCAGATTTTGCACTCTTTGGAAATTTCCCAGTTATAAGAATGTGGTTAAAAAGTGAGACAGTAACCTCTTGAAAATTCTCTGGGCCCTTGATCCACTGCGAGTATCTCATCCCTGAGGGTCCTGGTGCTGTAGAGATACCACAGTCCGAGTATGCTTGTTGGAGTTCTTTGTGCGTGATTTCTGTCAATAGTCTCGCGGCAGCCGTATCGGGAATTTTAGGGCTATCCTTGAGAATGTCAGTAAGCCACTGAGGGAGTTCATCTGGCTCAGTCGGGTTAGTAGAAAATAATTTTTTATTTTTGTATTCATCTAGTGTTGTGTTTAGTCTTTCTGTTTTTGTCTCAGGTATCTTTCCATCACTACCTGGGGTTGCGGCTGCACCTTTTTCAGTAGGTTTCATCTTTCCCATGACTGTGTCTAGAAACCTCGAAAGGTTATTTGAGAAAAGATGCTGCAGGGCTTCTTTTTCTCGGAGTTTGCGTCGTTCAATGTCTGTGTCTCTGCTTTTCTGAAAAGCATTTCTGATTATTACATAATTTTCATGCAATCGTAATCCCCATGTGGCTGCTGCTTCATTGTGTTTGGGTTGGAGCGAGGCAAACGGTAGCGTGCGGGCAGCCTTTTTGGCTTGCTTTGGAATGTTGCTAACATGAGTTCTTGTATCCAAATATTTGATGGTGCGGCGTACTGTGTTTAGCCATTTGTATATATAGTTAGATACTGCTGATGGTTTTTCGGACTTCCCAGTTTTGTTCAGATTCTTGGTGCCAAAGGCGTCTCTTGCCGCCTGATGTGCCAGTGTGTGCAGGGTATCCCATGTCGCGTCAGGGTGCATTTCCTTGAGGCCAGTGCCGCCGTTTCTAGCTGCTTCCGATCCATTTTCCATTTCGAGTGTGCTATGTAGTCTTTCAGTGTAAGACACCCAGCCTGTAGGCGTATTGAAATAGATGAGCGGTGCAGTCTATTTTTTCCGAATGCATCTCAGATCCGTACAGGTTCCAGAATTTAGCAGGCATATGGGGATGTAGAAGAATATTCCAGCTGGTCATGTGCTCATCTGTGTAGGATTTCGTGATTTTCTTAACTTCCAGTGAGCTGAATGAAAGGTGTCGTTTGAGATAGGCATTTACATCTTTCTTATTTAGAAGGTGAGGCGAACCTATATGCCAGATGTTATCTTTGTCGTTATGGCCTAAGTTTAGACCACCTTCCGGCATCCCCTTTCCTCTAGAGAGTAAGTGAGCTGCATGCCATGGGCTATTTAGGTGAATCCACCATTCCTTGGGTTTGTTGTGCCATTTTAGACATTGTTCTATGGTGTCTGTCTCTTTATTTTTAGCTATGAGCTTGCTCACTGTTATGGGGCTGCCGTCAGTATTATCCCGTTTAAGGTCGAGATCAGTGGTGTCACCCTTGATGGTGCTGATAGATGCTCTAGCTTTGTTTTTATTGATGCACGCGTGCACAAGTTCATTTGTGCAGTATCCGTTTGCTTCGAGAAGTCCTACAATATCTTTCTTGTTTATTTTCCTTTTTGTATCCTTATTTTTGTTTGTCATTCTAATTGGGTACCCTGGGTACTCATCATGTGTGGTTTCCTTGGCACCATTAAATCTAGGTGTTGGCAATGTTGTATCGGTGAAAATCTCCAATTTGGTGTCGTTTTGAGGGAGCTTAAATTCAGCCCATACTATCCCGTGGTCGGAGATGATATAAGGGTTTTCCTCCGTCCATCCTGTTTTAACTGTCATTTCTGCCATAGTTGTGTTGGCCATGATATGGGTGAGTTTTGCTTTTGAGTTTTTGGATATGACATGTGTGAAAATTTCCGTGTTTGGATTACGGTCCATTATCAGTTCATTAAGAGAACATCTGTCATTGTTGAAATAAGTTAAAAGATGCTTATTCTTTTCGACATGCTCTTGATATGACATGTAACTTCCACCTGATACCCGCTGATTTGGGGTAATGGTACAGTTTTTGTCACCTATCTCTACGTAGGCCTTTTTTGGATTATTTCCTGCCTTCCCTGCCCAGTCAGTAAGTGTGTCATATAATTCCACTTGTTCCTCTACTAATGTAGCATCATTCATATAACCGCTGGCTATGTAGAGCTCAAAACCGTTATTTCCTGAAAATTTGGTCATTACTGCTCTCTTTGCATCTCCATCGATTGTGGTGACCGAGGTGGATAGTGGTAAACTTTTCGGATTCCATAGGATCATGGAACCAATGGAAGCTCTTTCATTTACATGAGACGTGCGAAATTGGATTCCTTTTTGTGTCATTAGGGTTTTAATTAATGCTAGGTTTTCAGTATTTACCTTGGTTTCTGATATACATATTATATCAGCCCGTCCGTCGATTAAAAGATTGCAGATTGTTTCTAATTTGATTAAACTGTCTTTATCTTCTTTGTGGTGTCGGAGGCCTCTCATATTCATACCCATTATAATCAAATTGTTAGAGTGTTGTGCTAGTTGTAGTTTTGTGAATCGGTCTATTTCTTCCGACTGTTTCATGGCGCTTTTGTGTTTTGCTTTTTGTAGTATGCATCTGCCATCTGCGTCATAAATGTTCTCAATATCAAAGATTTTGTTTGTGCATTTGGTTTTAAGGATTATTCTCTTTTGTTTATGAGAGTGCTTCCTGCGGTATCCATATGTGTGGGTTTCACAAGAAGGCTTTCCTTTGCCTGAGATGAGGTGATTATAAGCAGTGTGGGTGGATTTACAGTCTTTGTTTTCAGAATTTGGCTTTGTTGGATGTGCATCAATTTTCGGAAGGTGAGTTCTCAGTGATTGTCGTATGGTCGAAATGGCTTTGTTATTTTCGTGTTTGATTATCCTAGCTTCTCTGCCCGTTTGTGGTAGAGTTCTAATATTTAGGTTTTCAAGTTCGTATAGTAGGTCTCTGTTTAATTGTGCTGCTGAGAAGAATTTAGTGTTGTGCAAGATGTGAAAGGCTTTGTGTGAACAAGGCTACAATTCAAGCAATTGCAATATCTTTATGGCAGGAAAGATTGACCAGTAAATTACAGGTTGAGCAACAGCTCCTCCAAATAGTTACTTCAAGTTAGAACAGCCCCCAAATGGGCAATATTCAAGTCTTATACTTTCAAGGCGCGCAGTTCATATTCTCTAATCGATCTGTCCCATGTCGGCTGGCATATCATCATCTGCCACCTATACAAATCCTAATCAGAGAATCTGCATTTGGACAATCCTAATCAAGACAGTTGATTTCATTGTCCCTTGCTGATCTTTGCTTTCTTCCTACGAGGAGCCACGTCAAGCCCTTCTTCTTCATCACTGTCACTTCTTATGGAATACTTCAATTGAGTTATATACTCATGTGTCCAACATCTCGGATATTTCCTAGGTTGCCTCTTCGTCTCTTCAGACACCCCAGCCTTATTCTCACCCATTGAAGTCAATCCAGTATCTGACCCATAAGGTTTCTTCGGTGGTGCATGAACAGTCTCCACCACAGAGGCTGGGGCATCCTCAGATATGGCCTCAGACTTCTGCTCGGTAATAGGCTGATCATCGGGCTGAACAGGTGAGGTCGGGGAGGTGCCCTTTGGTACCCAGTGAAGTTCACCCTTCTCATCCATGATCAATTGCAGTCCCAGTCTCTTCAACCTTCGAGCTTCAGCTTGTTCTTCAGCATCGTCAGCTACCAAGTCATCGAACTCGCTGACGTCATCCTCGGTGTCATCATATTCAGGCGAAGTTGGCTCCCATTTCGGACTGGCAGTGTCCATGTCATGTATGACACCCGCGTCATCTTTGTCATCCGAATCTGGTAGCTTCTCCTTACTGTTAGTGACACCTGCGTCATCATTGTCATCAGAATCTGGTAACTTCTCCTTACTCCAGGACACAGCGCCTGTACCCGAATCTTCACTGTTCGTAGACGCTGAGTGTGTAGGCTTACGCCCCTGGTAGGGAATTCCATGATATTCGTCATCGTCAATCACAATCGTCGGATTCCAGTACGCGATCCCAACGCGGCTAATCGGTAATGAGAATGGCGCTACCGGCGCCTTCAACTGAGTGGCGTCTTCTAGAAACCAGCCGCCGCCCCTATTACGCTCCCAGCGGCGTAGCGCACCAGAAGGGTGTACGATAATATGCTGCCAGCTATAATCAAGTCCAGGCTTTCGCTCCCCATAGTACGAAGTCAATGGCTCGGGAGTCCCCTTCCGAGCCCATTGCCATCTCACTGCCCCAGTATGCATAAATACAATATGCCAATCGAATGGCTTGGCCGGGCTATTGTTCCCTGGCACAACTCCTCCCCTCTTAGCTTGTTAGTACAAAGAGATGATAACTCAGAGTCATTTGTACAGCAGCTAAGATCCAGACACAGATCAGCCATGCGTATGGATGCGTGATATGCTTTTCTGATCGAACAGGTGCTCGAAGAGTTGACGAAGCAATCCAGCGGGCAGAGGGTATACAGCAGTGGAAACTCCCGCTCCTTGTTGCCCTGGATGAGGTCCCAGTTGAGCAGTTTCCGGATGTGATCCCAGAGTCTGTTGGTGAAGACAAGGAGTATCCATCGTGCAGTACCGTAGATCCACTGGAGGAGGCGACTGCGTCCAGATGCAAGTAGGCTTGCGATAGCCAGTACCATACATACAGTAAGAGCAATACAACGGGGTAGGTAACCGGCGAACTACGGGTCGAAATCGCAGCGCAAAAGGAAACCTGCCCATCGGATTTTCCATAAACCAATGCTGGGGTTTGAGAAAGTCAAAAATTTGGAGCGTTCGGCGTACACAAGCATCAGCCTGTCGCAGTTGTCGCACCCCAGTGGTCTTAGCCTGACTGTATTCGGTGCACGGTGGACTAGCCCAGATGACGTCAAAGTAACCAGGTGCGTAACGCTTGAAGTCCCAGTCCTGAACCTTCTCAGCGTAGGTAGGTTGCCAGCGAGGATCATGATCGACGGTGACCACAGTGCTCTTCGGATAACATGACATGAAACTTCTCTCCACACTTCCTGTACCACTGAAAAGGACTAGTAGTCGCAACTCGCGTGTCGAGACCCCAGAGCCCAGAAGAGCTAGATGCGTCACAAAGGCGTCAGCGGAGCGACAGTATTGTTCCCAAGGTAGGCAGTTGTCCAGAGAAGTGAGTTTTACTTCATCAGAGGTGTCCAGGAAAGTTAAAGCTCCGACGCGTTCCCGCCTTTGCTTCCGCTGCATTCTGACCTCCTGTAAGGCTTTTTCCCGGGCTTGTCCTTCTCGTGATAGTCTCAGGTGTTCGAACTCCGTGAGCTGTTCGAGTTCACCCCCGTAGTTCAACGACTCACGGGTCTTCCAGGAGTCATGAGCGTTAGAGTACCCAGTCCAGCGAACCAGAAATTCTTCTACTTCCTTGCCTCCTTTCATAGGTTTCACTCTTCGAGCCAGAATCTTAGACACATGGGTCTGGGATTGTCCATCCACGAGAACCTTGGCAGGAGTAGGTATTTGTCGACGCAGCGCAAAGGCTTCATCCGCGGTGCGGTATTCCTTGAGGCGATGCTGCGCAAAAACATCGTGGATACGCCATTTAGGGGGTAACTTGAGCCGGTAAGCCACCGGAGCACCTCTGTCAATTTCGGGTAGCTCTCGCTGCTGGTCGCTGAAGAACCTCTCGGTGATGGGTAAGGGCCCGTGCCAGCGAGGTCCCAGCTTCCTGAAGGATTCGCGGTTCATGATATTTTCCGTGAGATGCTTGGCATCTACCCAGACCAAGTCTCCCAACTGAAAGGATTTGGCGGTGTGACGCTGGTCAAACTGATGTCGCTGGCGTTGCTGTGCCAGTTCTAGCTTAGTGCGGGCGTCCTCTAGTTGAGCCGCGAATTTACTAGCCATCTCGTGTGCCGTACCTTCTCCACCCTTACGCTTGGAGTGTTGTCCAGCAGCCGCTTGCAGGAACAAGTCCAGTTGCGACATAGGCGAGTGCCCCAAGACCAACTCAAACGGGGTAAAGCCGGTTACATCGCTCCGCGTATCGTTTATGGCGAACTCTACGTTGGCACACCACAAATCCCAGTCCTCTGGATTGCTGCCTACGAAGGACCTTAGCATGTCTTCTACCACGCGGTTGGTATGTTCAGCTTGTCCGTCCGAACGAGGGTTGTAAGGCGTGGTGGAGGCCACTTTAGTTCCCATAAGTCTCATCAATTCCTTCCACATAGCATCCTGAAAACGAGGGTCGCGGTCAGAGACAATCTTCATAGGGGTGCCATGTAGTTTCCAGATGTGGTCGAAGTAGATTCGAGCGATAACCTCAGAGGAGCTGTCCTGGAAGTTCAACGGGATGATGTGAACCATTTTGCTGAGCTTACATGTGAAAGTAGCAAAGGCATCGTGATTCCGCGCCGTGACTGGCAGTCCAGTAACAAAGTCCACACTGACCACTTGCCATAGTCGCGTAGGAATAGTGTGTGGGTTCAGCAATCCATCCGGGTAGGAATTTCTCGGTCGCACCGCTTGACAGATAGTGCAAGATGAAACCCAGCGTCCCACATCTTCTGCTGCCCCTTTCCACCAGAAGCGTCGCAGTACTCGTTCCAGAGTTTTGTCCCTGCCCGCGTGTCCAGCGTCGTGCAAAAAATGGATAAATGGATAAATGGATAATTGGTTAAATGGATAATTCACCAAGTGAAAATACAAAACGGTCCTCAAATTATTTTCACGTGAAAATACAGCGACGCGTCCCTCTTCCGGAATATCCCCGAACCCCCCCTCCCCGACAAGTGAAATTACACAACGGGCCCCGGAAATACTGAAAATACACTTTGGTCTCCTTTTGTGAAAAAATGCACCGACACCTCCCCGATAAAGTCAAAATGCAAATCAGGTGAAAAACAACAAGTGAAAATACAAGGACGCGTCCTTCGTCCGGAATATCACCGCACCCCCCGCCCCGACAAGTGAACTTACACAACGGGCCCCGGAAATACTGAACATACACTTTGGTCTCCTTTTGGTAAAAAATGCACCGAGACGTATCGTCCCCGCTCAAGTCCAAATCCAATTCAGGTGACAAACAACAAGTGAAAATACAATGACGCGTCCTTCTTCCGGAATATCCCCGCACCCCCCTCCCCGACAAGTGAACTTACTCAACGGGCCCCAAAAACACTGAAAATACACTTTGGTCTCCTTTTCTGAAAAATTGCACCGAGACGTATCGTCCCCGCTAAAGTCAAAATGCAATTCAGGTGAAAAACTACAAGTGATAATACTATGACGCGTCTCTCTTCAAAAATGTTGGTATTTTTTAATACTGCAACCGTGCATGTTTACAAACCTGCATAAATATAAGTGAAAATACAAGTTCCCATTTTGCCTGGCAAAATAATACAACTAGGACTCTATTCGACATCGATGACAACACAACCACAGCCCAGAAATAACGGACACGAATCAACCATCAAAAGATTATATAACAGGGACCTCCCCCGTCATCGATGACAGTGCAACCGTTTTTGTTATAGGAATAACATGGCGACCAAGATTACTTCCCCCGTCATCGATGACAGGAAATACCAAAGAAGTTATACTTCAGATTCACTTCTATTTATTTGTCAGAAAACACTTTTAGCCTAAGTTACTTTCCCCGTCATCGATGACAGCACATACCTAAAAAAGTTAAACTTCAGGTTCCCTTCTATTTATTTGTGACAGTACAATTTTCTCTTCACCTAACTGAACAAATAACAGGTCGAGTCTAACACTTATCCCTCAAGTGACATGCCCGCCAGACTTGAAGATATCATCGACATTGCCTGACAAAAGGTCTCTTGTTGGATCTCCATGCCAAAGAACGCACGTCTGGCGTGTAAGGCTCCAATTCCTGTGCTCCCTGTATACACAAACTTCGACTACACTCAGGATATTTGACAACCGTCATCGATGACAACCGTCATCGATGACAAAGTTTCCAGCAGGCGCACATGCCGAACAATAAGAATGACTGAACTTTGGAAAACACAATACGTCTAGCCGACATTGCAAACGGGAACTTGTTCCACATGCAAACTCCTTTCATCACAATACAAGCCGGCATGCAAGTCGATTAGGAAAGCAGAACATACCGGTTCCCATGAACGGATCCATCACGAGCTGCCCTGGCAAGTACGTGTACCGCTGCACAAGCATATTCATCATATTTGGGTCTTTCTGTCCGTAAACCAAAGCCTTTCCAGACTTCTCACACTTTTCTTGCTTAAACGCTTGGCAGCCAGTCAGTGAGCAGTTATGTTTCACCGTGGTTGATGACACCGTCTGCTTGAAAGCCTTGTTCATACGTGTGAACTCATCGTCAAGCAGGTCCTCAGCTACCATGAAATCCTCCCGCACCTTCTCGTCATCGTCGCCCGGCTTCACATCTTCTCCACGCTCCTCCCGAACGCTTTCCTTCACCGTTTCTAACAAGTTGCGCAGAAACGTTGCCTTCTCCTCGTTCGACGGGCAAGTCAGGATGTTCCCGGTATACGAAGTCGACAGGACGTCGTACTTGTACTTACGGGTGAGAATGTATTTGTGATGAAATGAAACTTGAGGTGTAAAGAAAGCTTTCCAATCCATCACGATTTTAGACGGCGTTCTTGCCAGGCATGTGTACCAGATTCCAGAGGAGCACGGAGTATTGCTCCTAACCTCAGCAAGCCTCAGCTGGGAATATGTAATGCAACCTGCAGACAGCGACAACAACTTCGTCATCGATGACGAAAAATACTGAACAAAATATTTCAAACACGAAATAACTAAGTAAATATGAGTCTCATATTGTCATCGATGACGATATTTTCAGATATGCTATACTACCGAAATAATACAGAAGACATCATACCGGGAAGGTTCACAAAACCACTGAGATTGCAGTTCTTCGCTTCTTCTTTTATTTCTTGAAGCACTTCAAGTGTGCCCATCACCGTGAACACGGTGTCTCCGTCCGGCCCGCCTAGGTCCACAGCTTTCTCGTACTTGTCCATGCTACCATTGTTATCGGCCACTGAACCAAAGATTGCCTTCGTTGCCACCTTCCAGTCGATGTCAGTTGGGTACCCGGCTTTTTCACTGCTTCCCCAAGGAACGTCCGTGATGATCGCGGCCACACCAACCCCCTCAAAGAACACAGACAGCAGCTGCTTCGTTGCTTTCACCGCGTCACAACACGCCAATGTCACCGCGGGTACTCCCGCGTAAGTGAGAATCTCACTCTGAAAAACCCAGCACTTGGTCTGCTCAGCACCGATGGCGACCACGGTCGCTTTGTAGTAGATAAGGTGTAAGGCCTTGGACATCTTGTCTTGACAAGATACATAGATGTCACTACGACTGAAGCCAATAGGCTTTCCGTCCAACGGGTTAGCAACCAGGAACTCCAGGAACTCAATCTCCTTCACCCCAGGCTTTCGGGCGTCCCACGTAGAACCATCTCGCTTGGTCAGCTTCTTTTCCGTCTTGAAGTTGAGGTTTTTGTCATCACCACTCAGTGCTTCGTAACATTTCACTGGGTCCCACGGGCTACCGTAAAAGAAACCCGGCTGGTTTGGAACCTCGGGTGATTGTTTGGGGGCCTGAAACAAAAATATTCTGTTTAAGAAAGTCTTCATCAATGTTAACAAAAGCAACTGCTAAAACTTTACATTACATGTTCAACAACTCACCGGTGTTCCTTGCCGTGATTCTGAAACTTCTGGAATGGGAGCCAGTATAGGTGGCAACTCAGGTAGTACGGGGTCTTTCTCTGGCGTCCCCCCCATCTCTAGCTTCTGCGTGACTGCTTCCAACTCCGCCGCAAGAGATAACCTCCGCTCCTTCTTCTTCTTACGCTCCGTGGTCAGTACGTCGATCTCGTCCTTTTTCCTCTTCAACTCTGCCCTTACTGCCACTCCGGTCTCGTTCTCTAAGTTCATCTCTTGGACGTTGTCGATCACGTATTTCTGCATTACCGTTTTTAACTTCTTCACGGTCTTCTTTGCTTTTTCGTGCTCATCAGCTGCATGCTTTGCATCTGCGACGAGAATAAAGTCTTCTGCGAGGAGAACAAAGTTTGATCAAAGTTTGTTCAGTCTTGATTAGTAAATGTAAGTCATGTGTGAACGTGAAAAAACTTAAAAAAGCATCGTAACGTACTGCCTAAACTTCGTCATCGATGACGAAAAACTTCGTCATCGATGACGGAAAACAAACAAGTTTCTTGTGACCAGGTGTTTTTCTGAAAGTTCCACGTACCAGCAATAGTCTCTGGCTTATACAAGGTCCGCGAGTCAAAGTTTACGTGTGCCGGCTGCGAAGTGTCCTCGTTGGCAGGTTGTTGCCCCCCTTCAGCGTCGTTGTCGCCTTCCAACCAGGCTTTCAATTGTGCGTCTGAGTTAGCTGCTGAGGGCTCCTCATGTTGAGACTCAGCCACGTTCTCTCCAGGGACTGCATCTTTTGCATGCTTTTCAACCTCCTTCGCAGGTTTAACATGAACTTTGACGGCCTCCAAGTCCATGTCCTCCACTTCGTCGTCCTTGTAGAAAACAGCGGTTTTGAACTTCCCCTCCACGAAAGCAAGTGCCTTTTTTATTTCGTCCTCTTTCAGTCGGCAAGCGACTGGGCTGGAAGGCAATGGGCTTTTGTCAACCGGAAATAAAAAGCTGTCTTGGCTGCGAGACACACCTTTTTCGTTAGCTATAAATAATAACAGCTTGCAATGAGCACTCAAGCACATTGATCAAAGGAAGCACACTGTCAAAAGGAAAAGAAGAAGGTAAAATGACCTTACCATCCTTTAGGGACTCCAGCCATGAACTCGTCTGCTTTTTCTCGGTTGAAAGTAACACCAGTTTCTTTCACGAGCGCTTCAAGTCTTGCCGATATCTTTTCCCTCATTCTAAGGGTTGTGCAGAAGTCAGTAAAGCCTCGCGCTGACTTAATGACCGGCGTGTGATCCTGCATGCTTTGTGTCTGCAGCCAGTGTCCTTTCTCAGAATCTTCTCCGTGCTTGAAGTAGGTCACGTTCTTGCACACAGCCTGAAAGGCTTTCACCTGACAAGTTACCACAACATGCCATGCTTTAAGTTCTACCTGTTCTGCATGCCGAAACCGGGAATACATGAACGCAGTTGTCATCGATGTCAACAATACTTGAAACGGAAACAAATATAAGGTAAGGAATATTTTTCTTGCGCCAGTTATACCTTGTTTTCCAGCGACAAATCCCCAAGCTCCTTGTTTGAATACAAACTAGCAAACCCGAAAGGACTGTGACTTCCAAGCTCCTCGCAGTTCTTCTCAACCAAATCAAGCAGTCGCTGGTCCTCACTTAAAAGTCTGTGAACGGAGATGAGCTTCTTGAAAAAGGTTTGGTTGTAGTCTTCGTCGAGCGTGCCGTAACGAGCAACCATTGCAGGTCCAGAAAGCTTCGTTTCCTTTGGCCAGGCTTTCAAAAGCCGATCAAAATACATGAACTTAGAAAAAAAATTATAAGCCTTCACCCCCTTCTCGTTCGTCACGAAACGCGAGCCCGCAATGAAGTTGATCTCCAGTGGCGTGATGTCCTCAGAAAACACCTGGCAAGGGCACTCAGGCTCAGAAAAACATTGTCATCGATGACAAAAATATTTCTAAACGTGTCTCAGTGGCGTAATGTTCTCAGAAAAAACCTGGCGCATTCATTCAGGCTCAGAAAAATATTGTCATCG
This sequence comes from Cymbomonas tetramitiformis, assembly GCA_001247695.2. Classification (NCBI taxonomy): domain Eukaryota; kingdom Viridiplantae; phylum Chlorophyta; class Pyramimonadophyceae; order Pyramimonadales; family Pyramimonadaceae; genus Cymbomonas; species Cymbomonas tetramitiformis. The sequence continues at coordinate 28,400 of LGRX02027447.1, read as the reverse complement.
ATGACAAAAATATTTCTAAACGTGTCTCAGTGGCGTAATGTTCGCAGAAAAAACCAGGCACATTCATTCAGGCTCAGAAAAATATTGTCATCGATGACAAAAATATTTCTAAACGTATTTACGTCCAGTGAAGAAACACGACAGGCACCCAGGCCGTCATCGATGACAAAGAATACTAAGTTTTCAAAAATATTTCGACTAATTATCCACGCAGAGACTTGCTTCGTCATCGATGACGTTTGAGAAAAGGTTTAAGGCACGAGCCAAAAGCGAACTTAATGACAAAATACAGGAAGCTTGTCATCGATGCCAATAAAAAAAAAAAAAACAACCTCAGAGGGACACTCAGGACAACTTTTTTAACCCGAAATGTTATCAAATAAAAGATTGCAAAAAATTAAAGCTTACCTGCACCCTGGCCTTCAGCCAGCACTTGTCGCCGGGTTCGACTTTCTTGCCTGCAACGACGCCACCTTCTTTATACGCCTTTCGGAAAGCTTCGTTTCTTCCGTGTCCGTCAATTGCCTTGTACTTGTGCCTATAATCAAAGCTAATGGGTCAGGAAAGTAAAAAGAACATACGACGTAAAAGAAAGAAATAGCTCACCTCTTACTGTCCGGCGTCTTGTACCACATCATGTCGCACATGGGGTCGAATCCCACGAGCTCGATGCGCTTCATGGCCTCCACGGCACAATGCTTGTGACCTCTTGGATTGTCATCAAAAGAGCACTCACTCAAGTTCAGTTCCAAAGTTTCAATATATCTTGCCTTGTGTATCTCCCCAATGTTAAGAGACTCAACGACCTCCCCTGAATCTTGTTCAGGACTGGGGGGTGCAGACTTTCCCCGCGCACTTCTTGGCTTGCTGACTACGTTCCATTCTATTGGCACTTTAGTGTTTCTTTTTCCGGCCGAGTATGCCATTTAATTATTACTGAATGTGCAGCGTTGACTGTGGAGTAAGGTGGGGTGGCAGTGACAAAAATTTTGAACTGACAAAGGGGCCGCCACTCTCCGCTTCTTATTGTCTAAATTCGTCAACCACTCGTGACTTCCAGCCGCGCGCGTCGCGCGCTTTTTTTTTTGGGGGTTAGGGGGGCAGGCTGGGAAGTGAGTTGGGGGTTAGGGGGGCTGAATAAACAATTAATTATTAATTTCATATATAATATTATTATATTGGCAATTTCAATTTTCAAGTTTCTGGCGCGGACTACTTAACAACAACTTATTTTTCGAACTGCACAATTCTTAACAAACAAATATAGAACTCCAAGAAGGTTGCAACTACGAGATGACAATATAATTTGCTTGATAGCAGGTAAATACTTGACAAATTATTGTTTTGTCGATAACATGTCATCGATGACACTACGCCCTCTCCCTCTTTCTCAGCTCTGACTGAATCTTTACATGTTACCTTTTTCGTCATCGATGACATTCGAGTGCGTGTGAAATATTACAGCTATTTGAACTATTCCTTTTGCACAATGGGCAACTTTGTGGATTTCTTCTTCGAAACCCCTCAAGGTGTTCTTCTTTGTCGGCCTATTCCATGGCGTGTACGTGGGAAGCAATGCCAAGTTTTGCACAAGGACATTTGTGACGCCTTCGGACTTAACCCCGACGATGGATTGGCTGTTGCAAAACTGGCTAGTAGGAAATATGTCTGCGACAAGGAGGTGTACCGCGTGGACCCGGAATGGGGCTACTCAGTTATAGGTTGTTTGATTGATACCGAAGACGAGCCCGAAGATGCTTCACCGAAAACTCCTGCCGCAACCTCCGCGGCTTCAGAGTCTGAGGACGAACCTGAGATCACTGGCGAAGCTGCTTCCACTTTTGACAACTTATGCGACTCGGAACCTGCAGATACCTTTGAACCTGAGCTTGATACTCCTGTTGCGAATTTGTCGAAGCAGGACTTTGAGTTTGCAAACGCGTTCCCCAAAGATACAATCTTCACCACCCAAGTGCCTTCTAACGTCGACGGGAATATGACCTTCGGTTTCCACGTCAAACAACCGCCACCCAAGGACAGCCGTGGGGTTTCTTTGGCTAAACTCCCATTCTTTCAAACACCGCGTACTTGGTCGCATGCGAATAACGGGTCGGACAAGGCAATAACTGATAACTGGAAGCAGTTGGGTGCCAAGGTCAACATAAAAAGGGTGAAATGCCTCGGAGAGGCAGTATGCAAGAATAAGACTTGTCCGTTCCTTCAAATTCATGGCAAAAGCTTCATTGAAAAGGTATGAAACTGTTTTTGTACTTTGTATAATTATAGTACTTTCAAATATCGTCATCGATGACAGTTGTTTCGCTGTTTATTTTTTCAGAGTAGATGCTTTATAATGTTTTAACTGTTTTGGCATCGATGACAAATATTCTTACTTGCTTGCAAAACATTTTCATTGAATAATTATAGCCTGTAATTCAATAGGTGGCGCAAGTCGGGAAACAAGCACAAGTGGCACCGACATGTCCAAAGTGCAAACAAACTACTTCCATGGAACCTTGTGCCGCTACCGCCACGCTTTACCGTGGTGAACTTAAGCCCGGATCAGGCTATTTGTTGATGTTTAAACACATCGGGAAGCACTCTTGCACAAACCTTGTCAAAAAAACCAAGCCAGCAGAGCTTGGGGAAACCGAAACTGAGGCAGTCTTGAAGGCAATCCCCGAGATGGGCGCAGCTCGATTGGAAAACCTGAAGATGGCTGCAACCGCCAATGTGATGAACAAACTGCTGAGTGGACACGAGTCAACCACCCTGCAAGACGTACTGAACGTGTCAGAGGCGGTGCAAGATGTTCGGGCTTTGGAGTACGTTATTCGAGGAAGCAAGAGCTCGACGTATGTCCCCTCAAAGGACCCCGATGTCGAGATACGACAGTTGCGTCAGCGCTTGCAAGAACTTGGACTCCGCGCGTTGTTGTTCGAAAGGTACGCATTGAAAACATAGCAATATCAATATTGATGTTGTCCCATGTTTGTTATTTGAAACTAACAAATGTAATTATCACAGGCCGCCTTTGCAGTACTTCATCTGTCCCTTGGACATTCCGTGGTCGCCGGCCAAGGTGATGCTATTAATGGACAGAGTCCTCGGGAAGCCACCTTTCAAAGGTCAGCTGGCTTATTCTGATGGCATGCACAAAACAATGAGGGACAAGGTGGTGGAGAAGATATGTTGCGTGATTCCAACACTCGGCTTGATAAAACTAGTAGTCAACCCCTTACCCGCCGGGGAACGCGGCATGGACGAGAGGGCGATGTGGGCTGCGGTCGATTACGCCGTCGCTATCTACGCTCAGGAACACCCAGAAGAGTTTGCGGCATACCTGGATGCAAAGAACTGGCCAGAGTCCAAAGGTCAAATACATTTCCGACCAGGGGGTTTTGTTCGTGACGCAGCAGGTAATTATGATAAAGTACTCGGTGTATTTTTGTGTTGTCATTTTATTGTCATCGATGACGATATCAAAACTATTTTCTGTTTTTCAGCAACACTTAATTAAAGCTAGGCTGCACATCGTCATCGATGACAAAGAAAAGTTTAAGTTTCAGACATTAATGTCAGTGTAGTGCACTTACAGGAGGCGCCTGGAATGGTTTACGCATGAACTACAACTTTTTGATTGCCGACATTGAAAGCCGCAAAGGTTTTCGTGTGCGTGACGCACGGGGAAACTCCTTGGAGATCGACTGCGACCTTCACGTTGGAAAAGACGTCAGTCTTCATTGCAAGAAGATTGACAACGAGTTCGACGCAAAAACCTTCGACAAGCTCTGGCACGATTGGTGGAAGGAGTTGGCACCGGGACAGCTTTTAGATGCTCGAGCTCGTTTGATGGACTTCATTGAAGATCAGCCCCGTAAGGACGTGCAGAGCAGTCTGAATGGATTGTTCAAGTTTTACTCCCGTGAGGGAGAAAGACTCCTGCATATCTTTCGTGACCCAACAGCAAACCTTGCAGAAGCTCTGGGAAACCAGGATAATAGGAACCTCGGAAAACATCTCACTGTGTCTGAGTCCGTGCGCATGGAGCTTTGCAGCTTTGTCGACCAGAGCAGCCACCTGAAACACATGGGGGAATGCGGGTACGTGCGACGTGAGTCCCGAGTCCAAGAACTTTATCAAGAGCGCAGGGCAAACCTAGCAGCCGAGAAAAGGGCAAGGACGACGGCTGATGACATCATGGAAGAAGTCCGTGAGATATACGTTCGCTCCCCACCAGCGGTTCAAGAGGGAAGGAACCACCGTGCAGACAAAACCCGCGTTTTCCCTCGTCAACCAGCTGCCCAGCAAACGACGAACACACCGGTATGAACAACTAACACTAATCCTAATTAGACACGTCTTTTGTCGACATTTTAATCGGATACATGTTGACATTACATCTGCACCTTGTAAACTTTTAATACTTCAACTTATTGTCATCGATGACAATATTTCGTTGTTTTAAAGATAAAAATGTCAAACTATTTTCTTCAGCATAATCGTCATCGATGACGAAAGCTTGACGTGTTACATGCAGGAACCCACGCCGAAGATTGTGAAGTGTAAAAGTACAATTAAGAATGGGACGGAAGTCTTTACCTTCAAGGTCGATCCTGACCCGAGTGATGACTCGCTGGATGGTTATTGGAAAACCGCCACAAAAATTGATTCCGACCTCTTATTCGACTTTCTATCGGCTGTGCAAACACACTCGCCTGACAAAGACGGCTTGCGTTACTCCGTGCTGACCCTGAACACGGTGAAATACATCTCGAAAGCCAGCAAGAAGCTTGTCGGCACACTCACCAAGTTATTCAAGGAGCCCGCAAAGCTTTCGGTTCTGAGTGTTCCCGCGCCCACTCCAGTTCTCGGGGTGAACGACGAAAACTTCGGAGTTCACGCACGCACCTTGAAGGTTGGGGGCTATAGGATGGCCGAGAGTGTTGTGACTTTTAGTCACTCAAGGGGCAAGCAAGTTTCTTGTAACTGTAAGTTTTTCCAAGACATTATGTCCACTCGTACACGGGAATATGGTGTTCATTGGTGCAATCACATCTGCTACGTTTTAATGAAGGCAGGCTTTCTCCCCGGACATGCGTACTACTACCAAAGTGGTTTTACCGACAACGAGGTGGAACTGATTTTGACTGCATTAGAGGATGTGACGGTGGCAAAGCGTAAGGAAAAGCTCCAAGAAGGAGAGTACGCACTCCAGAACGGGAGTTCCCAGAACGCGACATGTGCGGCTTCATACTCAAGGAGTGGCTGTGTGACAGCGAAAGACACAAACTCCCTTCAGCCGATACTTCCTCCTCGCCGTCCCCGTGTTGTTGTCATGGGAAAAAAGAAACTTAACTACACTTCAACATGGGTAACGCAAAAGTTACAGTTTTGCCCTGTGAAGAAGTGTGTATATTGCCTTTTACCTCCTTGGTTCAAGGTTCAAAGGCCACCGAGCGATCGAAATATAGTAGCACAAGACAACGTGGACGTAACTCAAGAGATTCGCTTGAAGAGTGGAGGTTTGAGCTTTGTTTAGAAAAAAACCTGGACTTAAATCTGTAATAATGTTGACTTCGGAGAATAATACGCGGGAGGATTTTACATAAATATATATACTTTCTGTTCAATACAGCCTGAGAATATCGTCATCGATGACGACATCATGTTGTTGACACATGGACATGCATGGTTTGTTGTCATCGATGACGGGGGAAGTCCTAGTATAATTTTAACTTGTGCAAGAAAATAATTTGCTCCTTGAATACTAGTTAGTGTGACAAAATAAATTTCAGCAACCTGGAACTTTTCCCGCCGCCAGTGCTCGTCGCCGATACTCGACACCGCGCGCGCGCGGTTTGAATACCGTCAGCTTTTGTTCATAAATAGAATACTGTTAGCTTTTGCTCATAAATAGAAAAGGCGAACTCGGTTTGGGTCTTTGCGAAATAACCTTTGTGGCAATTACGCTGAGAAATGACTGACGAACAGCCAGAGGTAGTTGAGGTGTACCCGGAGGTAATTAATGTGCTTTGGAGACGTGCGCGTTTACAAGCGGAAGCGGACTATATTGAGTTTTACCAAACCAGAATACAGTTTAACACCTGGAACTGGTATCAAGTGTGGCCGCTGTACATCCACGGCCGCACAACAACCGAAAGAACAGGTGTGAGGCACTTGGTATACTGGTACGAGATCGGCTGGTACGACGACGAAAGCGAGGGATATCCACGGTGGCAGTTGCAACTGTGGAATGACACTCGCGGCTACGGTATTTTGACGTACGAAGCGTTAATGGAGCTGAGCAGTGACTTGCTGCGGGAGGATGACGGAAGGTGTCCGTTTTGTTGGCGCAGCTTCAGAATATGCAGCTTAGTTAGAATGTTTGATTTGGACGCTTGTACCATTGACTAGATTAGAACGCGTCTGGAAATAAGTTACGCAGCAAGAGCTTCGTAACCCTAAATAGCAACACCGTTATATTATTTTGTGACAGTCGCAATATGTATTCTTGTTGTTTATCTGCGGTATTTGTTTGTTGACAGACCTATTTTACAAATAGTGAGAAAAACGTCACCGATGGTAATCTTGTTGTTGTAACTTGATGTTTTCATGCAACCTAAAAATATCGTCATCGAAGACAATAATTTTATGTTTCAAAAATATTCAGCACGGACTTCTTATAATCAGTTCAATATCACGTTCTCATTAGCTGTCATGATGTTTTCATGCAACCTAAAAATATCGTCATCGATGACAAACTTATTCTACTGTATAAATAAAGTATAAAATATTTTTTGTGTTTAGCACCTAAAAATATCGTCATCGATGACAATAATTTCATGTTTCAAAAATATTCAGCACGGACTACTTATTATCAGTTCAATATCACTTTCTCATTAGCTGTCAATGGTGACAAGGGTTGTCATTGTTAGATTTTCTGTGAGACATAATTATTCTGGGAAAAGAAACTTCCTTTTATTTTCACTTGGTATTTTTCACCTGATTTGCATTTTGACTTTTTCGGGGAGGTGTCGGTGCATTTTTTCACAAAAGGAGACCAAAGTGTATTTTCAGTATTTCCGGGGCCCGTTGTGTAATTTCACTTGGCGGGGAGGGGGGGGCGGTGATATTCCGGACGAAGGACGCGTCATTGTATTTTCACTTGTTGTTTTTCACCTGATTTGCATTTTGACTTTATCGGGGAGGTGTCGGTGCATGTTTTCACAAAAGGAGACCAAAGAGTATTTTCAGTATTTCCGGGGCCCGTTGTGTAATTTCACTTGGCGGGGAGGGGGGTGCGGTGATATTCCAGACGAAGGACGCGTCCTTGTAATTTCACTTGTTGTTTTTCACCTGATTTGCATTTTGACTTTTTCGGGGAGGTGTCGGTGCATTTTTTCACAAAAGGAGACCAAAGTGTATTTTCAGTATTTCCGGGGCCCGTTGTGTAATTTCACTTGTCGGGGAGGGGGGTGCGGTGATATTCCGGAAGAGGGACGCGTCCTTGTACTTTCACTTGAAAATATTTTGAGGACCGTTTTGTATTTTCACTTGGTGAATTATCCATTTCTCCATTTATCCATTTATCCATTTATCCATTAAATGCGATATGCGTGTCCAGCTGAAACAGATGCATGCGCCTCTTGCAGTACTACCTCACGGAGGGGTGAATCTTCTCCCAGTACCAACTGATAGCGCCCAGCGCTCACCCTCCACAACACATCTCCCACTACGCAGAAGTCACGAGTGCGTTGATGCGGAGCTTCTTGGATTTCCTTCCTTAGAGTCTGGAGGGGACCAGGTCGCCCATATTCCGCTTGCAGCGCTTTGAGGAACTGGCCTCCTGATATCTGCTGATGCAGGTCTCGAACGCTGGCCGCTTCTCCAGTACGCACGATAGGAGGGGGGGAACTCGTTTTCCTTTCCCGCTTGACACGCTGTCGAGCTGGAGGGGCGTACACCACTAGCAGGGGCCAAGGCAGATCCAGAAGGGCTCCATCCGGGGCGGCGAACATCTGCACAGGTTCTCCTTGAGCGTCATGGGTAGGAATAATGTACTCCACTCTCATTCCCGCAGATCTGAACAACTGCCGCCACTGTGGCATGCGAGATTGAAAGTCAGGAAGGACGAAGAGAGCTGAAGTATTCTCAGGGTCCAGACGCCATTCTTCCACATATTTCCTCAGTACGGCCTCGATGGTCAAATGGTTGGAGGAGAAGGGAGGATTACACCAGACGTTCAACCCTCGCCAGTTTTCCTTCAAGCAGTCCGTCCAGTAGCGGTTGACCTGACGATTCTTTCCTCCCAAGTCGCAACAGGCGTCCACCTCGAAGGGTCCATATTCTTGACTCAAGAAGTCGAACATGTCCGCCCGGAACTTCCAGTCCTGTCGATCGCTGGGCTCCAGGAGTCTGGTTGAAGCCTCGCTGCACTTCGGCGTTGCTGAGAAATCAACAGGGGTCTTCCTGGGAGAAGGGGGTGAGGATGCTGTCAGTTTGCCAGAGCGCGTCTGAACTGCCAGGGTGGCTTTCTCGTACCCAGTTTCGGCCAGCTGCAGGGTATGTAAGGCGTCCATCCAGAGTTGAGGGGAGTCCATCCAGGTGAGAGTCCCACTGTACGCGAGGACTGGTTCAGGCTCTTTGGTCTTGGCGCTGTTGGACTTGCGCTCCTTCAACTTGTTGGGATCTACCACTCCCAGGGGCGCGCGTCCTTGGCGGGACTCTTTACCAGCTGCAGGTCGAAACTTGCTGGCAGTGTCTGCGGCCGAGGGAGGTCGCTGCGGTTTCCCAGTAACCGGATGCACAAAGCCAGCTTCTACCAGTCCTTCTCTCGCGGAAATTTCCTTGTAGTCGGGTCGCCTGGACAGAGCGTCTGGAACCCAGAGTAGCGCCCCAGGGATGTATTCCATCTCGGGTACCCCTACCTCCACTAGATCCATGTACCATCGGGCTTGGCGTCGGCTGAGAGGTTGTCCGGGTGCCATTAACCAGACTAGGGGCTTGTGGTCACCCTGCAATTGGAACTCAGTCCAAATGAGGTAGTGTCGCCAAGTTTGCGTAGTGCAGTGATGGAGAGCGCAGAGTTCTCTTTCGCCAGCATGGTAGTTCTGCTCGGCTCCATTAAACTGTCTGCTCTCAAAGGCGATAGGTTGCAATCCATTTCCTACGTCTTGCATCAGTACTCCCCCTAGTGCCACTCCACTGGCGTCAGTTTGTACCACGAAAGGATGCCGTCCTTCGGCCGCCGCTTTCATATCGGGTAGCGCCAGAGTGGGGGAAGAACATAGCGCCTTCTTAATCTCCTCGAAAGCCCAACGCTGCATGGGTCCCCATAGCCAAGCGACATCCCCTTTGGTGAGCTGAGTCAAGGGTTGTGCTACTTCAGAGAAGCCCAGCATGTACCGCCGGTAGTACCCAGCCAACCCCAAAAATTGGCGCACATGCGTGGCGTTTTCCAGAGCGGGCCAGTCCCTGATGGCGGCCAGCTTGTCATGTTGAGGTTGACTTCCTTCCCGTGAGATCACGTGCCCCAGAAAGCGTATCTGGGTCTGCAATAGTTGACACTTAGACTCTTTGAGGTAGATACCCTGGTTCTCACAGACTTCGAGAAATTGCTGGAGATGTGAAAGATGCTCCTCCAAGGTGTTGCTGAAGAGGATACAATCGTCCAGGAATATTCTTACAAAAGGAAGATGTCCCAGAGCGCGCTGCATGCGTCTCTGATAGCAGGAAGGACTGTTGGTCAACCCCATGGGCATCACCAACCACTCATACGAGCCATAGGGAGAAGTGAACGCCGTCTTTTCCACATCCTCAGACGCCATAGCCATCTGCCAGAATCCATCGACCGCATCGAAGGAGGAGAAGTACTTGGCCCCATGCATGGAGTCGAACAACTGCTGAATGTCGGGAAGTGGATATTTGTCCTTGACAGTCAGGCTGTTGATGGCTCGGAAGTCGCAGACCATTCTGAGTACTTCAGGTTTCCCAGGCTTGGGAACCATCAGCACTGGTGCAGCGAACGGACTTGAGGAAGGTCTGATGTAGCCCTTGCTCAGGAGTTCATCCAGGCGTTCTCGCAATTGAGTCAGCTCCACCATGGACATCTTGTAGGGCCTCTTAGCGGGCGCGATGCCATTCCATCCCTCTTGCAGTCTCACGTGGGCCACTTCATCTTTTCGCAGGGCGTCAAAGTTGGGCAGCGCTTCGCGAATTACTCGAGGTGAAAAGGACTCGATCAGCTTCTGAAACTTCTTTCTCCACTCGGGGAGATTGAAGGGTCCTCCAAATTCTCGCTGGTGGCCACCGCTGATAACATCGAAGTCCCTACCAGAGGTGTCGCATAGGCCACTAAGATGTCGTGGGGTGTCGCGGCACTGTCCATTCCCGCATATCTGCGCCGATAGGCTTTGATCTCCTTGGTCGCTTGAGCCGCTGATAACATTACCATCGGTTCCAGAGCCATCGCGGTTCTCTCGCCTTTGCGTGTAGGGCTACGCCCTGGCGAACATCCCCGTATCCGCACGGATTTGCCATGCTGGCGAAACTTGACTGATCCCCACCCATCATAGTCCAGCGTGACCGGCGAGAGGTGTCTCAACCACCTTCCTCCGAGTACAATGTCCACCTTGATGCCCAAAGGAAGTACTCGCATCTTGATGACCTCGGAGTAAGTCCCCTCGGAAGTCTCGGCGGTCAGCTTGCCGTAAGCGACTTGCGCAGAGGTCTGCACTGACCCATCCGCGAGGGTAACGTTCAGCGGCATCCCATTAGCGCGAACTGTGAGGTTCAATCTCTTGACGCACTCACTGGAGATGAATTCATCCGAGGCACCCGAATCCACCAGCACGCGCACTCGCTGTCCCTTCAGCAAGGCCCAGAACACCAATAGCAGCGTTCCCTCTTTGTCCCGAATCGCAGTCAGCTGACTGTCCTGGTTCCACATTACTTGACCATCGCGTCGCAGATGTGCACAGATGGCTGCTCGCACTGGGTGATGCAAAGGTACGCGCTGCTTAGACCGGATAGGTCTTGTGCGCGGTGGTGCAGGCTGCGAACGAGGATCCGGACCAAAGTACCATCCACCTTCCAGGTCGCGATCTGCTTGTAGCTGCCGCTCCTTAGCGCGTCGCTCTTGTCCCTGAGCGCGTCGTCTGGCGCGGCTCTGCGTGCGACTTTCCAGAGGGTAAGAGCGAAGAGGTTGGATGGACATCTTCTCCTCCTCTTCCTCCCCAGCGCTGTCTTCTGGTTCGGACTTTTGAGTGAACGAGGGGGGTTCTTCTTCCCGCGGTGCCGCCTGGGCGTTGGTGACGTTCGCTGGTGCTGCCACTGCTTCATTACCTTCCAGGATCGGCCGCAGACGATGGCGTTGCTGTTTCTGAATGGTCAGTAGCAGTTCCAGGTGGGTTTCCTCCTGGATGGTTTTCAGGGGAGTCGGCTCCACTCCTTCTGTCACCGTTGTCAGCACACTTGGGTTGTTCTCCGATCTGGCGGCGGCCAGCTGTCGCTCCATCAACTGCTGCGTGAAGTTGAGCGACCGCTGGGAGTCCTCGAGGTCAGAAATGTCCCCAGAAGTTGCGGGCTGAGAACTGGATGGAGATAAGGTCAAATCCAGAGTTGTCGCGGGATTCGCATCTGATGGTTCCGCTGAGTCCAGGGAGAGTGAATCACCACTTGCTGTTGAGGGTAGAGCCAGGTGAGCAGCCTCCTCCGCTGCTTCCCTTTCTCGCTGGTTCCATTGGTGCACCCTGTATAGACTGCACCATGCGTCTGGAATTCCTACATCTCCACCAGAACCTGGGATAGTACCGCACTCGGTCTCCAGAGATAGCTGAACTGCTCCTTCGGTTATCGTTAGGTCAGGGGTGACCTTCCCATGCCATCTGTACCAGCGGCGGCGATATCTGCGCCACCCTTCTGGTACCCATGCATTTCTCCATTTCTCATTCTCCTTTACCAGCGCTGCCGCGGCCATGTGCTCCGGGTGCGTCATCTCTCTCCAAGCACGCGTGCGATCCGCCAGTGACTCTGCTCGAAGTCCTGGTGGTTCATCTCCCAGCCTCGTAACCTCTGCCTCATGCTGCAGTCGGTCTCGTACCGTCTTCGGAGTTCTGCTGCGAGGTTTTCCAGTGCGCTTGCGCGCTGCACTCGTAGTGCTCTCTGCGCTTAAGGACGCCCTCTCTGCCAAGGCTGGACACGCTGCTGGTCGAGACGTCGAAGGAAACACCTCAGGTCGAAGTTTAAAAGGTGGGGGTTCTGAAGCTGGGCCAGTTTTTGAAGTTCCACCCCCTTCCTCCCCACTGTCGTCCAGAGGGTGTGAAACCGCGGGTAGCGTTACATCCTGAATCCGCTGCCTCAAGGCTCGCATACGCTCCACCGGAGCTTTTCTCGGTACCCGCGGTCGAGGAGTGTTCCGCCAGGGGGTGTTGAGTGGGTTGAAGGTCCACTGGGTCTCCTCTTCCTGACCCTCATCCTCATCCAGTGCTGCCAGTACTGATGCCTCAGGGTTAGGGTTAGGGTTAGGGTTAGGGTCTGTGGGGTCAACGCGGGGCGTTTCGCCACGCTCGCGTTGTGGAGCCCGACGGCGATCACCAGTTCCAAGGGAGCGATCTACACTGAACATAACGGGAGGCTTGGAGCGCTCAGGCGACGAAGTGGGTGACCTTCGTGGCGACCGCTGATGGCGCCGGGACACTAAGTGATGTTCTCGCCGGCCCTGCTCAGTGGAAAGGTTCGCTGTGTAAACAGCGGTACTGGTCAACGAGGGTTCATCCCGTAGGGTTCTGGTTCTGTCGAGATGGCGCTGTCGCCTCTGATCGGCAGACCAGGTGAATCCGTACCCTCGAGCGGCCAGAGGGTTGGGGGGTGGCGGAGGCTCTTTCTGGATATTCCCCCGGTTGTGGGCGAAGGCTGTACTCCTTGCCCAGGGGCGGTTACCCATACCGCCCTGTCGCCGGCGTCCCGCCGGCAGGAAGACACTCAGTCCTCCTCTTCCGCAGATTGCTGACCCGAGGAGGACGCTGCGGCCGATTCCTCGTTCTGAAAATACTCCAGCGCTTCCGCTTCCTCTTCCAAATCCTCCCATTCTGTTTCCAGCGCTGCGATATGAGATTCATTTGCAGCGCGGCGGCGTGCCAAACGAGCTGGGGCGTCAGCAATCCAGGCTCGTTTCTTGGCCTCGTCGGGACAGTTAGCCCATAAATGGGAGTCAGAGTTGCAGACGTAACATCGGCGTGGCGGCCTGGTCAATCCCGCCGGGCTGGGCGGCACGGCGTGCTGCACCCTGAGGTCGGCGGGGTCGGGGTCAGTAGCATCTTCCTCCCCAGCGTCCTGCACGGCGTTAAGTCTGGAGGACGAGCGACCATTCCTCCAGGCAGGACTTCGGTTCGCAGGTGCTGAGACGGGAGAGGTTCGTGCTGCGGTCAGAGCTTCACTGCGCTCCAATTTGGTGGCCACAGTGATGATATGCTGCAGCGCGGTGGATCCGGGATGATTGCTTTCCCAATCCGCTGGACTTTGCAGATCCAACCGATCCTCAATAAGGCGATCCATGACAGCTTGCTTCAGTCGCAGTCCAGACCAGAACTGATATAATAGCTGCTGTTGGCTGATGGCGTGGCAGTTGGGCATGGCGTCTGCCAATAACTGGACTACCTCGTGCCAGGATACCAGACGAGTAGCGAACAAACGCGCAGTCTCTTCTCGTCGCTGCGCCATGCGCATCACTGTCCCCGCTAGTCCTACCAGCGCGATGTCATCCAGTACGCTCCTGGCTACGTCGGCCAGGAAAGGCGCCAAAGTGGCGTAACGCCGGTTCCAGGCCTCCGAGTTCATCATCCCACCTTGCTTGAGAAAAGTTAGGGATCGCGGCTGTAGTTTGCGTTGAGCCACTTCCTTCAAGATCTCCGGCATGGTGATCATGGTTAGGTCTAGGCGATAAGCACTCATGCGACCCAGGGCGAAGGTGACTACGCCCATTGACAGAAAATTGACCAGCGCTTCAGAAAAAGGTGGAAGCGCGGCAATATCTGCGTCAGTGGTGATTAGGTCAGCGGAGGAGGGGTACATAGGAATGTCTCTGATCAGCTTGAGCACATCAGCCACTGTCTTGGATTCTCGGTAGACATCACTTGGGGAAGCCGCTCCCATAAGATCGTGGTGCCCTGGGAATTGAGAAAGGCGCTGGTCTACTGGCAGGAGTCCCGGGGCCGCTGGCAAGGAATTTCCAGGCGATCTGTACTCTGCTGCGCTGGGAACACCAGAGGGAAACCGATTGACGCCCAGTCTAGCCGGGACTGTGGCGGGAGTTGGTTGGTTGCCAGCCGCCATTCCTCTAAACAAGTACGCCTCGGAAGATGAAAATGCTGCCCAGATTTGGAGTCCCAGGGGGTCAAATTCTGTCAGCTCGGACTCTAAGGCATTTTCCGCGATGGTTACCCATGAGTACAAGGGCAGGCGTCTCTGCTGAGTTCCAGTACGGCTTTCCGCGCAACGCCGCGCTTCATCCACTTGCGTTTTCTCCACTTCCAGAGTGAAAGCGTCACTGTCCTCAATCTCAGTCAGGCGCACAGGAGTATGCACTGACCCATGCTGCGCCAGGTCTTGGATGTCCACTCCGATGTGCCGCATAGTCATCCAAATCCGATTGGTATCGGTTATGAAGTGACTGGCGCTTCCAGGCATGGTTGGCAGTCGGTAAGAGTATTGTGCCTCAGCGCCGTGGCTGACAGTAACTGCGGAGGAAGAGGACAGGTGATTTCTCAACCAGAAGGAGGCTCCTTCTAAAGTCCATAACAACACGTCTAGACGCCGGTGTCGTGGTTCACCATTGTCTGAAGGCGGGGGCGAGTTTCCTGGTGACGGTTGATCAGGCTCAGCGGAGTCAGAGGGCGATGAGCCGGTAGCCGGTGGATCTGGCTGAAATGGTGCCGGCGCCGGATGAGCCGGTGCCGGAGCCGGCTGGGCCGGTGCTGGAGCCGGTTGAGCCGGTGCGGGAACCGGTTGAGCCGGTGCTGGTACCAGCCAGGGACCTGATCCAGCTGCTGGCGCCGGTGCACCTGGTAAACCGCTCGCCCATCCTAAGGTGTGCTGGTAGGGCGTCATAGGTGGAGCGCCCACTGCTGGTAGAACTGAAGTCAGATGTGGATAGTGTTGGAGCACTTGCTGATGCAGATTTTGCATGTACTCTGATACCTCTAACATCATCTGATTCTGCATTAGGGATTGATGCTGAGAGTTCAGTGCGGGGACAGAGGCATCTGAGGGCGTTCTGGCTGAGGCGGGGTCAGAGAAGAGTGCTCTGCGCTGTTCTGCCAGGCGCTGCTGGTTCTGTTCCCATCTCTGATGGCGCCTCTCCCGGCGAGAAAGCTGGTTCACTGAGTCTGAGTTCAGAGGTAAGTTTCTGACTGGAATTCTGCTGAGGACATCTGCTTGAGAAGGGGGGTCGATGACTGGTAGGTTGCGGTTAAGATGCGGCTGGTAGGCTGCGAGTCCAATGCTACGCCTGAGTGCGAGGTCTGCGTAACTGACTGAGCTGACTGGCTGCTCCGTAGTTGTTGAGGTCAGCGAGGTAGTCAAAGGTCTGGACTCGCGGTTCAACAGGGACTCGGGCATATCCGTAGTTGTTGAGGTCAGCGAGGTAGTCAAAGGTCTGGACTCGCGGTTCAACAGGGACTCGGGCATATCCGTAGTTGTTGAGGTCAGCGAGGTAGTCAAAGGTCTGGACTCGCAGTTCAACAGGGACTCGAGCATATCCGTAACCGTAGCCGCCTCCGTAGTCGCCTGAGTCAGTGAGGGCGTCAGTGAAGTTGCCTCGCTGTCTATTTCGGACTCGAAAGTCACCGATAACCTTGCCATAGAGTCACCGATCACCTTAGGTTCTGTAACGGTATCGGTAATCGGTGAGGTCAGCGAATGCTCAGAACATGCTATGCTTATGTGGCGTGGGCCACCTGTCAAGCCGGAGCCACCTGTCCTCCCCGCTGCCCCCACCTCCCCGTAGCTTGTTGAGGAGGGAGTTGGATGCATTGAGTGTGCCATGAGTTCGCCAGCCATGCTTTGGTGCGTGTCCTCTGACCTCCCCGCTGCCCCCACACCCCCTTGGTTAGGGCGCGGAGTCCAGGCGAGATTCTCACCCGGCTGCTGGCGCTTTCGCCAGTTGGCCACATCAGAGCGGGAAGGAAATTGACGAAGTCCTGGTTTCTGCTCATTCGCCTCATTCTGCATGTCCTGCTCACATGCTGCAATTTTGACCTCGGTCATTTCGCGCACGGCGATCGGGTCGCGAGGTGGTCGGTCAGCCGGTAGAGGTTGTCCCACAGCGCGTTCTCGCTGAATGGCGTGGGCAGCTGGCCGTGCGGGGAGGTCATCACCGTAGCTCCAGACCAAGTGTGTGGAGTCCTGTAGGGGTTCAAAGGACTTCGCGGTCTTGGAGCTGGAGGACTCATGTCGCGCGTCCGTGGTGGGCTCCTGCGGCGCGGCGGTGGCGGGGTCCGGTCTCGAGTCCGAAGCGGGCTTCGCTGGCGCGGAGCTGGAGGGCTCAGGTCGCGGCTTCCTGGCAATCGCAGGATGCCAGGGGAAGGAGAGGTCAAGTTGACATACCGCTGGGGAGTCGCCCTCATGTTTCGCCCTGCACCAGGGGTGTCAACAGTCAGCACCCTTGGTGACGCCGCTCTTGCATGACGCAGGGGCGGATTAGGGTGCGGTTTAGGTACCGTTACAGCCTCCTCCAGGGAAGGTGTCACACAAGCGGTTCCAGAGTCCAGAGCCAGAGGAGTCACGCTGTTAAACTCAGTAGCATCAGCTGACAGGGTCGACTTCTTCTTGGGAATCTGGAAGCTTGGCGCACCTGCTGCTGTCGCAGCCGGTGGCGGCTGACCCGGAGAGGGCGCCTTGTAGGTGCCCTTCGCCCCCTTGCCAGTGGTCCCAGTGGCGGCAGCACCTCTCGTGCTGCGCTGGCTGGCCTGTCGTCCCCTTGTACGCCGAGGAGTCGACGTAGGCGACGTTGGAGGTGAGCGTCCCGTGTTAGCGTTTTGCATCATGTCGAAATTAAGAGTGACAAAGTGCAAATCTGACCGTTGGGGAAGTCAAATCTGTCCAATTTGGCAAATCCCCCCAGAACACTCAGAAAAATATTTCCTTGTAGCAGTGGAAGTCGTGGTGAATAACGAAATATGCTTTCCAGAGTGAAATGCAAGTTTTGGTGGCCAAATTTCAAAAATGGAGTGTCGATCGGCAGTTTGGCTAATTTCTTCTTGGCGGCCATCCCGGAGCAATCCAGACTAATTGGCCAGGACCCAGTATTGGAGACTATTTTTTTCCTTCAAAGGATATAAAAAAAATGGAAAACTATCCTTCTGGGCTCCCGTTTCCTTCTATGTAGTCTGCTGGGCTCAAATTGGTCTAATTTTTGCTCTGCCGTGCCGGTTGGCCATCCGAATTTAAAATGTAGCGATCTATGAGGACCCAGGTCTCGGGGCCAGG
Organism: Cymbomonas tetramitiformis; assembly: GCA_001247695.2. Taxonomy (NCBI): domain Eukaryota; kingdom Viridiplantae; phylum Chlorophyta; class Pyramimonadophyceae; order Pyramimonadales; family Pyramimonadaceae; genus Cymbomonas; species Cymbomonas tetramitiformis. The sequence goes on along the minus strand of LGRX02027447.1, from coordinate 10,913 downwards.
TTCCAAACGACAAAAACTATCAAGAAACGTCTAGAATTTTTGTGCCTACGTTAAAACGGTCTCCGAGGTCCTCTTTTTCTCAATCTGCCACTGATCCACTTTTCACTCTCCGTTCGGGTCAATCTGGCTGTTAATCCCGGTAAATCTGAGTTGCTGGCGGCTTCTTTTCCCACTTTCTGACCACTTTGCAGCATAACAGTTTTGAAAAATCGCCTGTTTGCATGCAGGGTGAAAGTCAGGGGGCAAAAAGGGCGCAGAGCAATACCACTTCCAAGTGAAGACTTCTTGAGCACGTGACTGTATCCGAGCCTGAGCTCAAGGGTCAGTCAGAGGTAAATCTTGCTTCAATCTTGGGGCACAGGTCCGTAGTCGGCAATTTTGCAGTGTACAAAATTGCAATGTTCTAGATAAACAGTTGAACAAGGCTACAATTCAAGCAATTGCAATATCTTTATGGCAGGAAAGATTGACCAGTAAATTACAGGTTGAGCAACAGCTCCTCCAAATAGTTACTTCAAGTTAGAACAGCCCCCAAATGGGCAATATTCAAGTCTTATACTTTCAAGGCGCGCAGTTCATATTCTCTAATCGATCTGTCCCATGTCGGCTGGCATATCATCATCTGCCACCTATACAAATCCTAATCAGAGAATCTGCATTTGGACAATCCTAATCAAGACAGTTGATTTCATTGTCCCTTGCTGATCTTTGCTTTCTTCCTACGAGGAGCCACGTCAAGCCCTTCTTCTTCATCACTGTCACTTCTTATGGAATACTTCAATTGAGTTATATACTCATGTGTCCAACATCTCGGATATTTCCTAGGTTGCCTCTTCGTCTCTTCAGACACCCCAGCCTTATTCTCACCCATTGAAGTCAATCCAGTATCTGACCCATAAGGTTTCTTCGGTGGTGCATGAACAGTCTCCACCACAGAGGCTGGGGCATCCTCAGATATGGCCTCAGACTTCTGCTCGGTAATAGGCTGATCATCGGGCTGAACAGGTGAGGTCGGGGAGGTGCCCTTTGGTACCCAGTGAAGTTCACCCTTCTCATCCATGATCAATTGCAGTCCCAGTCTCTTCAACCTTCGAGCTTCAGCTTGTTCTTCAGCATCGTCAGCTACCAAGTCATCGAACTCGCTGACGTCATCCTCGGTGTCATCATATTCAGGCGAAGTTGGCTCCCATTTCGGACTGGCAGTGTCCATGTCATGTATGACACCCGCGTCATCTTTGTCATCCGAATCTGGTAGCTTCTCCTTACTGTTAGTGACACCTGCGTCATCATTGTCATCAGAATCTGGTAACTTCTCCTTACTCCAGGACACAGCGCCTGTACCCGAATCTTCACTGTTCGTAGACGCTGAGTGTGTAGGCTTACGCCCCTGGTAGGGAATTCCATGATATTCGTCATCGTCAATCACAATCGTCGGATTCCAGTACGCGATCCCAACGCGGCTAATCGGTAATGAGAATGGCGCTACCGGCGCCTTCAACTGAGTGGCGTCTTCTAGAAACCAGCCGCCGCCCCTATTACGCTCCCAGCGGCGTAGCGCACCAGAAGGGTGTACGATAATATGCTGCCAGCTATAATCAAGTCCAGGCTTTCGCTCCCCATAGTACGAAGTCAATGGCTCGGGAGTCCCCTTCCGAGCCCATTGCCATCTCACTGCCCCAGTATGCATAAATACAATATGCCAATCGAATGGCTTGGCCGGGCTATTGTTCCCTGGCACATTGTGGGCTAGTGTAAAATTGAAAACCCCCATGTTATTCGGATGTACTCCCAGTTTCAAGGTTATGCGGTGCACACTTAGGTCTTGAGGGAGAAGTGTGAAAATGTCTTTCTGGTATTTATTGTTAGAGATATCAAACTCACAGTGAATAATCTTTCTTTCTGGAATGATGTGGACTGCAGTTGACCATATGTCATTAGTCACAAGAAGATGGATTTGAATGTTGGTGTTATCCGTGCTCGAGGTGTGGTGATATTTCCTATGCGATTCGATGGCTTCTGAAACAATTGTTTCATTAGTGGTGTGTGTCTTCCATTTCAATCTAAAAGTTTCAATCAGAGTTTCTATCTGCTTTTTAGGTGTGGCACCTCTACGTGTGAGGATATGGTGAGAAGGTGTGGTCATATTTGGGCCGCTGATTACGGCGTCGTTTCCAGCGTGCTCCAAGTGTTTGAGCTCCAGTGTGTTGCGGGTATTCTTGGCCAGCAGTCCTATTTCTTTCCTCATTTCTAACCGGTATTTATGTATTTCCTTTTGCATTGTTTTGTCGCCATACTCCCCACTACATAAATCAGATTTTAGGTACTCGAAAAATGAGGTCTGGTGCGAACCTCTGTTCCATTGTGCCCATTTGAAGGCGGTTTTTGCTACCCATGTGCCACAGTTATATGTATCTGTTTGAAATGTATCCTTGCTAATGGTAATTGTGGATTCCTGATATTCTGTAATGGTTATGAAAATTTTCAGCCAGGTTTTGAGTGCTACCTCAATCATATTAATGGTTTCTCTTTCGGCTTTATCTCCAAAGGGGTCATATATGTAAGCTTCTATTTTCCCGGATGATGATAAGCGGATCATTATAAGACGCCAATGTATATTGTCACACACGCCTATTTGTGTGTGGCCATATTTCTTGAGTCTGCTATTAATAAGTTGTGTGAGTTTTTGGTCCTCCCCTGTCATCTTTAGCATCATGTCTGTAAGGTCCATAGGGGCTATGGTACTCGGGTCCCGTATTTTCATTGCATCACCAACATGAGTTGCATTTAACCACCCCTTTTCTGAAAAAAGTGATTCCGTGGCCATTTTAGTTTCATCTACTGCATCATCTTCGGTGCTTGCTCCACCGCTTAACATCTGCTCAGGTTCAGGCATATTATGTTGTTTGGTATCGTCATCCTTCTTGTGGTGGGTTTTATGTTTCATTATTCTTAGGGGTGATTTCATTTTTGATTTCTTAGTATTTTGGGTCCGTGTCCTCTCCCAAAGCCATGCCATTTTGGGGTTTTGAATCATGTATTTCAAGGCGCTCTTGCTTATCCTTTTGCAGGCCTTAGGTCTCTTGTGGGCTAGGTGTATTATGACTCTAGGTCCCGGGAAATATTGTTTAGGGTTCAACTTCATTTTGCTGAGTCCCGCCATTAAATGAAAACACATGATAGTGGGCCCGTAAGTGGTTGTTTGCAGCTCCGCTCGTGTTTTAATAATATTTTCCTCACATCTCAAGAGGTGTCTCATTATGTAATATGTCATAATTATGCTGCCGCTTATGTCTTTATCTATTTTTATTTCCATTTAAAATATATTTCGGCCTGTGCTGGGCTTACTATAAGATACATATCTTGTGTTAAGTTAGCAGCCCGTATTTTGAGGTAAAATGCATTCCATTTCAAGTTATTTGGAAGCCGCGATAAGTTTACCATAGACCGCTTAATGTTAGTAGCAGGCCTCATCGGGTCGTCTATGAGTTTGTTTAAGTTTTCTTCAGGCCATATCAGTTTAACTATGAGCCGTATTAATTTACCTGCAAACTGTATTAAGTTATCTATATGCGGTTTGAAGGTTGCAGTAAGCTGTATAGAGTTATTTGCAAGCCGTATTGTCACACTAACGAACCAGCATTTATTGTTGTCAAAGAAACTAGTTAAGTTAGCAACTTGTTTAGTGACTTCTGTGTATATATTTGAGTCGCTGACAAAATATATATATTGTGTTAAGTTAACAAACAGCAACGGGTAAGTTATGCGGACTTTATGGTAACGGTTTCCAGTGCTTGCATTGCCGTATCGGTTCAGGCAAAAAATGAGTTTGGCTATATTGTGTGTTGCTTTATCTAACTGTTTTCTGAAGTTATCATAAGTGTAGTTAATGTTAACGGTATGTTTTGGCAGACTATCAAACTGAAAAAAATGGTTTCCATGAAAGCAGTTTAAGTTAACATACAGTTCCGTGTGGTGCACAGCTATGTGTGTATAGTTGACAGGCTGCTGTGTGAGGTTTTCTAGCTGCCCACTACTGCTGACATAAATTACCACACAGTAATCAGGTTCAGGGAAGCAAACAGGGCTGAGCGGTTTCTTGGAATTAGCACAGTGAACAGCAAACAGGCACGTAAGAGAGAACATGAGAAGGAATTTGAGGCTTGAGACAACTCTAATGGGATGTGTAAACAACTTTACCATATCAAGCTTTGTCAGGATCTATCACCTGTAAAAAGGATGGAGCTAAAAAAACCAGGATCAAGACCGATTGAGAGAGTGTTGCAGCTGTAACAAAGAAGATTGGCACCTGAGTTTCTGCAGTTCTTTGACAGGAAGGAATGTTTAGAACCTATCTGAGATGTCAGCACCCCCACGCCTGGCAGCAGTGGCAATCTCTTCCCTTCTCTCAGTGCCTGAGGCGTGTTTGTAGGCGGGGCTCTGTGATGTAGGCTCAGACTTTCTTTTCGCAGCTCTTGCTCGATTCTGTTCCCACCGAGCGGATGCCGCACCACGTGATCCTGTGCCCGAGATGCCTGCCGAGGAATCAAGACCCTCGCCTCTGCCTCTGCCTTTTCCTTTGCCCTTACCTTTTGTCTGGGAGTCACAGATGCTAGACTGGTGGCCATATCTTTGGTTCAATGGAAAGCACTTTCGGCACTCCCACGCACTGCACTGTTTAATGTAAACTATCCCCATAGGATCGAACACGTATTGAGTGGGAATGAAGTAAGCTGAGTGCTCGGGGTTTTTAGGATCGAGAACCGCTGGCTCAAATGAGGGACCTAGTGGAGGTCTCAGGATTGCATAGAATCTGCGGACGAAGCGGGTGCCACCTCTGATGTCCTCACTGAAAGATTGCACGTACACAATTCTGCTGACAAATTCTGAGAGGACTGTGCCGTTGAGAAATCGTACAATTCTGTCCGTGGAAACCTGCAAGTTAGCCGCTGCTGCAACAAAGCTGACGTTGAATCTCACGAGCCTGTTGGATTTCGGTGAAGCGACGTAGCGGTGATCGTCAATGACAAAAACTGCCTTCTCAAGGATTGCTCTGGCCTCACTTTCCGATTTAACACGTACTAGAATGAAGGGGTCTTTGTTATCTACGGTCTCTTTCTCGGGCCTATCTAGTCCTTTGACAGAGAGGTGAGAGATGTCAAGGCAGAGGCGCTCCAGCAGCTGAGTAATTTGACGCGTGGCTTCCCGGATCTCTCTGTCAGAGAATTTACTGCGGTCACCTTTGTTCATACGGTTAATTTTGACAGTTTGTATGAAGTCCTCGTTTGAGAGATCGCCCTCGTGCCCTGCGACCTCTTCAGTTCTGTTTCCGATCTCAGCAACATAATTCTGTGCGCGAAGGATGGCCGTTGGGTCGAAATCCCCAGATTCCTCGTGCTCAACGAGTGTGCTCTGGTAAATGCCTGTGAGGTTGGCACTGCCATACCCGCCTGTACCGCAGACAGAGATCTCGTGCCAATGCCGCGCGTTAGTAACTATAAGAGTCACAATATAGGATATAGGAGTCGTGGGCGTGGCTGCATGCAACGCTCCAACGGAAAAATAATTAATATAGAATAAGTTTTCTTAATCTTAGAATAACCCGTTTTCATCGTTAATTTAGAATAAGTTTTCTTGATGTCATCCGGCTATGACCGGTGGTCCTTTTCACGACTCGTGTTCAAATAATGTGCACACAGGTCAAACGCTCTCGTTCCCGCTGGTGCCATCATGAGGAAGCCTCCAAAAAGCTTTAAGAAGGTTTGTCTCGCTTGTGATAGTGGTGGGCGCCGTCGTAATAGACACTCACGGCGTGTCCTGCTTGAAAAAAAGGCCCCTGTACTTCTTCTAGATTCTAAACCCTTTGACTTGCCTTTTACCGCTGCACGCGACCGGCAAGCATCTTTGAAACTTCCGAGTTTCAAAGATGCGTTTTGTATTTTGGGTGCACCCTAATTTTACAAAACGGCCGAGCGCTTCCCGTTTGTGCGGGATATTCACATTTATTCCATGGAATATTTCATATGGATTAACACACATAAGCACGAAGGCATCGGCCACGCATCTTTGAAACTAACGAGTTTCAAAGATGCGTTTTTTGTCATTTGGGTGCGCATACCCAAATAACAAATCAGCCGAGCGCTTCCCGTTGGCGTGGGGTATCCAACGCTTGAATGTTGAATATTCATTGTAATATGAGTTAGCAAGCGAGGTTGCAAAGGCATCGGGACAGAATCTACGAAACTGTCCTATGCCTTTGCCTTTGGGTTTGGGTTCGAAGGTGACACCCAAACCCAAAGATGCCAAACAGCCGAGGGCTTCCCGTGCGTCCTAACGCACGAAACTTGGCACGAATACTGCCAAGATACATATATTTAAGTTACCAGAAGCTCAAGGCTTCAAGTTACTTGTGCGCGAAACGCGCAATCTATTTCTAAGGCAGATGTTTTGGGTTTGGGTTCGAACGTGACACCCAAACCCAAAGATGCCAAACAGCCGAGGGCTTCCCGTGCGTCCTAGAGCACGAAACTTGGCACGAATACTGCCAAGATACATATATTTAAGTTACCAGAAGCTCAAGGCTTCAAGTTACTTGTGCGCGAAACGCGCAATCTATTTCTAAGGCAGATGCTTTGGGTTTGGGTTCGAACGTGACACCCAAACCCAAAGATGCCAAACAGCCGAGGGCTTCCCGTGCGTCCTAACGCACGAAACTTGGCGCGAATACTACCATGGTACATATATTTAAGTTACCAGAAGCTCAAGGCTTCAAGTTACTTGTGCGCGAAACGCGCAATCTATTTCTAAGGCAGATGTTTTGGGTTTGGGTTCGAACGTGACACCCAAACCCAAAGATGCCAAACAGCCGAGGGCTTCCCGTGCGTCCTAGAGCACGAAACTTGGCACGAATACTGCCAAGATACATATATTTGAGTTACTTGAAGCTCAAGGCTTCAAGTTACTTTTGCGCGAAACGCGCAATCTATTTCTAAGGCAGATGTTTTGGGTTTGGGTTCGAACGTGACACCCAAACCCAAAGATGCCAAACAGCCGAGGGCTTCCCGTGCGTCCTAGAGCACGAAACTTGGCACACATACTGCCAAGATACATATCTTTCAGTAAGTTGAAGCTCAAGGCTTCAAGTTACTTACTTTTTTTCAAGCAGAACACGCCGTGAGTGTCTATTGTGGCAAAGATGGCAAATAATAAAAGTCATTATGCGTAAAGAGTTGTTATTCACGGCCGTGACTTTTAGATTCACGGCCGTGAATCTTTCGGAATGGAACCAAAAACCGTTCGATTTTAATCGAACGGTTTTTGGTTCCATTCGGACATATGGACATCACGGCAAGACAACTCTTCAGTGTAATATTTCGCATGGCATGGGGATAGCTCAACAGGTACAGGTACAACGTCATGGATGCATGCACCGGTCATAGCCGGATGACATAAAGAAAACTTATTCTAAATTAACGACAAAATGGGGTATTCTAAACTTATGAAAAAATATTCTAAATTAAATAGCCTACCCGCTCCAACATCATCGAAAATTGTCGCTAATTTACGCGCCCTAGCGCGCGTACGTGGTCTCTGCGGTGTATCCATTATAAAAATGACGGTGAGATGGGAACTGTGGGCTAGAGTGGCGGCAGCGGTTAATTCAACAGTTGCAGCGGCCAATCCCTGCAGAAGTCTCAACGTTAAAACCAAATTCAAACAGGTCATGAGCCGATTGGCTAAAAGTGGTTGCGACCCACAATACGCGGAATGCCCTCTCCACCGGCCAGGTGAAACGTAAGAAGAAGCCATAGCGAGCGACGATACTGCTGCCGAAAAATTGTTCCGTAAAACTGATCTCCACTTCAAAAGAAGGCCATACTGCGAAAAGACGAACTACTGCCTAAGGGGGCGCCCACCCCATCTCTGTGTCAAAACCTAGCCAAACATGGCAACAGCTTGGCGTTGTGCCATCAGAATCACTAGGGAAGTGGTGACGCGCATAACCTGCGAGAACAGGTGTTCCGCTCGGTAAAACAAACTGGCTAAGCTCCCATAATCAGTCCGGCCGAGTGCTTTTATCATGCATCTCGGAAACCCGGATAATACGAAGTAATGACTGACAGTACAGTACTACTGTACTGTCATCCTAGCTACTAGCGGAGTCACGGTTCCGATCAGAGACAGGTCAGGCTAGGGGCTATCAGAGCCCATAATAATAACCCTGAACCTAAGGTCCAGCAGCCCCTGCTGTGCCTGTAGGCACAATTCAGGTCAATACCCTGCCCTAGGGCAGGGGGGTTCTGTGTTTATGAACACACCCTTTCGGTGAGATTATCAGCAGTAGCTAGCTAGGGGTAGCTGGGGGTAGCTAGTGGTGCTCTGCGGAGCGGAGCTAAGTCAGATAACTGGATGTTATGTGTCACAGTGCAGCGAGCGGAGCGAGAGGTGCTGTGTCACATAACGACTCTGGTTATGTGACAGACCGGACCGTGGGACCCAGGATCGTAGGTCCCCGGGACCTAGGTCCCAGGTCTGAGCAGTATAACCGTGAAGCCCTCCTGCGGTCCCTTTGTACCGCAGATCAGGGTATGCCTGGTTAGAGGCCGAAAGGCTGAGAGGGTAGGCGAAGTTAAGCAATCCGACGACTCGCAGGGAGTGTTGGGTCAATGGGTTGCATGCGAGCGCTCTCCCAACAGGGCCGAACATGGTGAGCAGGCTGGTGATCTCAGGGGGGGTAGAGGTGTCCAGGGTGCTCTACGCTTCTTGAGTAGACAAATCGTTCGATGGAGGTAGTAGTCAGGAGATACGCCCTTCAGGCGGGCATGGGGAGGCGTGGGGTAGGTGCTAATCGTGAAATTTAGCGAGGAGTTCGAAAATGAGGTCGAAAATATCGCCCGAGACCGCCAGGGATCGATATTACAAGCGGGGTCTGATACTGGTCTGATGTGCAGGTGCTCTACGCTTCTTGAGTAGACAAATCGTTCGATGGAGGTAGTAGTCAGGAGATACGCCCTTCAGGCGGGCATGGGGAGGCGTGGGGTAGGTGCTAATCGTGAAATTTAGCGAGGAGTTCGAAAATGAGGTCGAAAATATCGCCCGAGACCGCCAGGGATCGATATTACAAGCGGGGTCTGATACTGGTCTGATGTGCAGGTGCTCTACGCTTCTTGAGTAGACAAATCGTTCGATGGAGGTAGTAGTCAGGAGATACGCCCTTCAGGCGGGCATGGGGAGGCGTGGGGTAGGTGCTAATCGTGAAATTTAGCGAGGAGTTCGAAAATGAGGTCGAAAATATCGCCCGAGACCGCCAGGGATCGATATTACAAGCGGGGTCTGATACTGGTCTGATGTGCAGGTGCTCTACGCTTCTTGAGTAGACAAATCGTTCGATGGAGGTAGTAGTCAGGAGATACGCCCTTCAGGCGGGCATGGGGAGGCGTGGGGTAGGTGCTAATCGTGAAATTTAGCGAGGAGTTCGAAAATGAGGTCGAAAATATCGCCCGAGACCGCCAGGGATCGATATTACAAGCGGGGTCTGATACTGGTCTGATGTGCAGGTGCTCTACGCTTCTTGAGTAGACAAATCGTTCGATGGAGGTAGTAGTCAGGAGATACGCCCTTCAGGCGGGCATGGGGAGGCGTGGGGCAGGTGCTAATCGTGAAGTTTAGCGGGGAGTTCGAAAATGAGGTCGAGAATATCGCCCGAGACCGCCAGGGATCGATATTACAAGCGGGGTCTGATACTTGTCTGATGTGCAGGTGCTCTACGCTTCTTGAGTAGACATATCGTTCGATGGAGGTAGTAGTCAGGAGATACGCCCTTCAAGCGGGCATGGGGAGGCGTGGGGTAGGTGCTAATCGTGAAATTTAGCGGGGAGTTCGAAAATGAGGTCGAAAATATCGCCCGAGACCTCCAGGGATCGATATTACAAGCGGGGTCTGATACTTGTCTGATGTGCAGGTGCTCTACGCTTCTTGAGTAGACAAATCGTTCGATGGAGGTAGTAGTCAGGAGATACGCCCTTCAGGCGGGCATGGGGAGGCGTGGGGTAGGTGCTAATCGTGAAATTTAGCGTGGAGTTCGAAAATGAGGTCGAAAATATCGCCCGAGACCGCCAGGGATCGATATTACAAGCGGGTCTGATACTGGTCTGATGTGCAGGTGCTCTACGCTTCTTGAGTAGACAAATCGTTCGATGGAGGTAGTAGTCAGTAGATACGCCCTTCAGGCGGGCATGGGGAGGCGTGGGGTAGGTGCTAATCGTGAAATTTAGCGAGGAGTTCGAAAATGAGGGCGAAAATATCGCCCGAGACCGCCCGGGATCGATGTTATTGGGGTTGGAATGGCTATTGCTGTGATGGTGAGATAGCTGAGCTTTCAGGGGGCTCGATCTGAACTACGACGGTGTGTGGGTTCACAGCACGACTTACATGTGCCAAGAGGTATTTAAGCCTGAACGTGGGCTCCCTATATCCCTTTCGACGTGTGCTTGATGCTTCCCGGGGGGCAGGATCTTCCTCGCTTCGTAAGACAGTCATCCGAAGGCTGAGATGTAGTAAGGTATGGTTCACGGATATCGGCTCAAAATAGTGGTCGCGATGTCTACCCCCCCTGAGGACCACACGGTTATAGACATGATTTTTAAAATTGCTAGAAATTTGTCGCCAACCCTCGAAACTTTCACCTAATACTCACAAGTGTCAGAATCCTTTCGCCCTACGCCTTGAAATGGACCTGGAAGCCCGATGAATGGTGTAGAATACAGGCAAAAGTTAAATTTTGGCTTGCTATAACCGTGAAGCCCTCCTGCGGTCCCTTTGTACCGCAGATCAGGGTATGCGTGGTTAGAGGCCGAAAGGCTGAGAGGGTAGGCGAAGTTATTAAGCAATCCGACGACTCGCAGGGAGTGTTGGGT